>WURV02134092.1:0-19042 GCA_011762755.2 Epimenia babai
ACAATAGCCTAATGGTCTAAGACTATAATGTAATTACTTAAATTATAGAAAATTAACATCTAACAGTATACAGGTATAAGAGTATACAGTATAATAGACTTAAACATTTAGTACCGTGAGGGCTTTGCGTTCTTCAAGTCGCCGGGTCTGTTGGGGGGTGAGCTGAACTGGTCGTCCATCTATGAACAAAAACGCGCAGTTCATGCGGGAAAAACTACAACGCGCGTCTCAACAGCTGAGTGTTGACAGTATTATAATGGCCACATTATCCAATATGTTATCCATCTACGCTAAATCTCTTCTCACTAATAGTCCATGTCCATAAAAATATTTGTGAGGATTTAGGGTTAGTGTGATGGATACGGCAAAACTTAATGACACTCTTGATTCGTTATGCAATGGTGGAACCTTGGGTTCGTAAATTATTTTAATCACTATCAAGCATTTGACATTGAACCTTGGGTTCGTAGATAATTTGAATAATTATAAAACATCATTGACGTTGAACCTTGGGTTAATAAATTACTTTATTATTGATCGAGAATTTATGAACTTTGGTTTCTTAAACTCTTCATTCATTGATTATACATCGAGAATTGATTACCATTGTGTTCATAAATAGTTTTATTATTAATAAAGAATTTATTAACTTTGGGTTTATCAACTATTAATTCGTTAATTATTTATCAAAGAAATTTATTAACGTTGGCTTTAAAAATAATTTTATTATTAGAAAAAATGAAAGGCCGAGTATTTTCAGTCGAAGATTCAGTTACTGATTCAGATTGTACGGTATTTCGAATGTGCGGTGAGTGTATTGAAAAGGGCCACATCACGAGGAAATAGACTGAATGCGAAGCTTGATGTCGGAATCGAACGATGTTATGTTGAGAGTAGCCAACTTTCCTACTGAATGTGTTAAAATCGAGACCGATTATGTATAGCTGTTTTCCGTCACATGGAGCGACAAGATTACCGACATAAACATCATACCGACATAAACATCATACCGACATAAACATCATACCGACATAAACATCATACCAACATAAACATCATACCGACATAAACGTCATACCAACGAACGAGTAATCAGGGAGGTCTGTCAGCGGCCCATATCTGGAGATATTTCGAGCTTTTCCTTGTCTGTGAATAGCATACATAGTTGGATCGTAGCGTAGCAGCCATTTTCACTCGTAAACCAGAAACATAACGCGTGATAATACGTCAATACGTCTATGACATATAACGGACAAAAACCGAAATGATTATTCTTCCCTTACTCAGCGCTAAATCGTGAAATTGATGAAGCCCACGCGTATTATGCATGGACAACAATGGATCAAAAACATGGGTGATATACATGGGTGGAAAGGAAAATAAACAAAGAAAAATCGACAGGAAAAATACGCATATTGATTTTCATGACAAAAATACCAGAAATATACTAGTTATATAACAAAGTCAATATACAATACAAAAACGATTAAAAATGGGTCTGGCAATAAGTAAATTATGGAGAAATTCTGGGAAAAATTACATTTAAAGATAAAAGATGGGGGAACGCGGTATGAACAAATAAAAGCTCTAAATGCAATTTACAATGAAGGTTTATGGAGGTGATTGAGAGGAGATATAACACCTTCGATACTCTGTTAATCGCCAGTAAAAGATCAGAGATCTACCCAACATCTTTCCAGATGGGTTTTACTTCAGCGAAGCAATCGGGCATAAATGACTCGCTGGGGATCATCATTTGATGCTGATGTATCAAAAGTTACGATAATAACAGTAATTTGTTACGTATAAATATATAAAACAGTGACATGAGGATAAATAAATTACCTCAATTCATACACATCAACGATCTCTAATCAAATTAACTAATAAATTCTCGAGTGAGACTAGAGTTCTGTCGCATTTTGAAACAATTGGCAAATCATGAATAGGAAACCGACAAACACAAGCTATATAGGGTCCGCTTCTCCCGATGCGTCTCCCGAAGGTGCGCCCTGTCACCTGATTGACTTAGTTACACTCTGCCATTAATCGTTCGCGCAGTCAGTCCCACAGAACTTCCGTCCGGTACGATCGATAGAAATTTTCCTAATTCATACTTATCTAAAACACCAACTTTTCTCGATGTTTCCATGCGGGCCACGTATCTTGTGACTGGTGCGATGAGCGTGTATTCGGACATAGCACGAAATCTGTTGGGAAAATAACTCACGCTAAAGCATTTCATTTTTTTTCGATTTCATTAAATGGCATTTATAATGTTTGGAAAGAAATGCGCAGTAAAAACATATACCTCCGATGGGACTCGAGCCCACGACCTCCGGATAACCGGTCTGGTGCTCTAGCAACTTAGCTACAGCGGCAAGCTTTCTACTATTTAGGTATTTGACAGCATTTTTGAATATAATATTAAGATTCAAACTATCGTATTTCTACTTTTAACACTTCATTAGTGGAAGCAGTTAGGTGAGTGGTAGGAACACGGGACTCGTAACGAAAGGTCGCGGGTTCGAAAGCTCTCATCAGTTGACTTTTCTGCGATGATCCTCAGCAAGTCAGTTATCTCCGATTGCTGGAGTAAACCCGTCTCAAAAATGGGTAAATGCTCGATATTATCCTTCGCGGGGTGATATACGAGTATCGAAGGTATGTATATGTGCTGAATAGCTGCCAAAAACATTTCACTGTAAACCGCATCTGAGATTCTTTTTTCGCCGATACTTGCGGTCAATAAATGTTGTAATTAACCTTTACCTTCTTTTACATCCATATAGTCTTTGCTAAAGCCGTTATTCCATTGTATCACATACAACCTCATACCCTTTGCTCGCATCTTTGACAGACAATTCCGACAGAACGAGGCCGCCATGTTGTTGATGTATAATTTACTCTAAAGCATCCCGAGTCGTCCTCGAAGTATTTTTCGACAAATCGTAAATATCGACAATGGCCTTTTTATAAAGATTATTGTTGCATTAAATTAATATCGACAATGGTCTTTTTGATAAAGATTATTGTTGCATAAAATTCATAAAGAGCTCAAATATTTCTTGATTGTAAATAAGATGTTTCTGATTCTTATCTGTACAGTGCATACCTCTTGCTGCGGGTATTATCGCACTTTGCATGAGCGAGAAAAGGAAGGGATGTCATAAAAACTACATTGTACGTATCAGTAAATAAAAGAGAGAGAAAATTGAGAAATTTTAATATCAGATAAGTGTGAGGGCAATAAAACATAGAGAGGTCCAGACTCATAATGTGAGCCTTAGGTTCATGAGCCCATGCTGGAATGTTGCAAGAATAGCGGCGTTCGTGATAGATATTAGTAGTGCATTCCAATATGAAACGACTGAAGGAAAGAATGAATTGCTATATACGGTTTTGTCGCAGTGAGGGATGTTAAGGAGAGACAGGCGTATAATAATCTATCGTTTTATTATAATATTCTAAATCTTACACTGTATCGACTGTCTGCATGAAATCTACATCGTTAGAGGGTAATATTTCTGCGTAATTCTTTCTGTGGGGAGATTACAACAGTCTGATATGATCTGATACTATTGCATATACTCTTTACGTGTAGAAAAGTAGCGCTAAATAAAAACAGCAATTCAAAAATTATCGGATGGAATAAAAGTCGGCATTTTCAAATATTTTCAATTCCGACTGGCGCTTTATTGTGTTCGCTTCACAGACACGAACGCGATATGCGTGACATTGCAGAAGCATTGCATGATGGTCGTCTCGCAACGCAGGTATGCATTCAATAGTGCATTGGTCATTAAATATCACTCGATCAATAAACGAGAATGATACGATATTTGACGTGTTCGAATCACTGCCTTATTTCAACAATGTTAGAGCGCCGAGACTCGTACATAATTAACGCAAATTCGACGTGACAATGATTCGTGTAGCTATATCATAGAAATGAAAAACACATCTTAGTTATATGACGATTTGGTTTCACATCTACTACACATTCCGTCTTTGTTATTAAGCCTACAAACATGTTTTTGGATACATACATGTTTTTGATAAGCATAATTAGTTATTAGGTATACTGTCGCTGAATTCTGAGCATTCATCCACTTTTTATTTACTTACGTATATAAGCAATAATCTGTTTCACTTTCGTTTGTGTAGCTATTGTGTATTAACTTCATATGTAGGACAATGCTTATGGCGATGACTGATTTGATTAAATCGTGTCTAGTGTTTGGTGCGTTTACTAGTTGAACGTCCAACAGGCTGTTACATACAATTATCCTAGGATACGTATACGATAGAAACTTAAAATAATATTGAATAAGCAATATATGTTTAATGGCTATTGATAGGCCCACGTGTCACGGTAGCCACACACACGTTTTGACACACGTAGCATTTTAACCGTTTTTTACTAAGGAGAGCCTATATATTTTTGGCCTTTCCTGCAAGCGTATATCAGTTGGCATATATCTAAGAAGGCTAGTGAATGCCGATTATAATTTTATGAGTTCCAATTTTGTAGGCCTATATTCCTGACAATAGGCCACATAGTTCAACTGATTTATATTTACTATACGAGAATAGAGAGCTGACATCTAAAATATGTGTTTTTCCAAAAAAACGAAACAAAATTATTTTATTCACTGAGGATAAACTTTACACTTTTATAAGTATTCTTCAGGATGTCATTACATCGCGCAAATCCAGATTCAAAAATAGATTATTACGTGCGTTGTGAAATTTATGATGGCTTAATTGTGTTGAATTATAATAACTGGAAGTCGACGACACGCTTATCAGAGATAAAAGGTTGTTTGCTGATACACGGATGGATTTACCAATCCTAAGATGCGTCTAATGTTGATTCTGATCAAGTTTAAGTCAAACACATTCTTTACTTTTACAACAGTTGCCGCGTAACTTCTTTTATCCTACTTCTTCGCCAATTCGCGATCACTTATTTTGCTTACTACGATGAAACCCGATTTCTTGCGCCGTGCCGTTTGTAATTAGATAGCTGTACACATTACAATATGTTTGTGTTATATTCTAATGTAAACCAATTCTTCATGTACCATCAGTACTATGGCCATACTGCCTGACGTTGTTATATTAGTAAATCTACTGTGTATGACATTTGGCGTTATACTTAGGAATGGACAGTCCGTCGATGGAAGTTGCCCCACCGGATGTTCCTGTCAGTGGATTGCTTCCCCGGTTACGACGCTCGAGGTTGACTGTTCCGGCGTAGGGTTAAAACGTTTGCCCCAGAGGTTACCGATGTCTTCAGATACAAACACGAACTACTTTTATGCGTTGGATTTCAAGGAAAATAATATTACTGTTATTGAGTCAAGAAATTACTTGAAATGGACCGTCACGCTTGATATTAGCTTTAACTTAATAGATTACATTCGGGATGAGTTTTGGGAACGGTTGAATATCAGTATTTTACGAGAAATAAATGTCCATGACAACCGCTTGACGTCTCTATCCTATAAAGCTCGCGAGTTTATTTTGTCGGAATCACTTTCTAAGTCGTTATACCACAACCGATGGAATTGCGACTGCAGCATACGATGGTTGATAGAATACTTAAGACTGAACAGTACGATCGTAAACAATGCATACAATAAATCGCAGCCAATTCTTTGCCACGCTCCGCGTCACGTCAGACACTTTCCAATGTCTACGTTAAACATAAAGTACGTCGAGAGTTTGTGCGGAAGACAGGCGCGACCAGTTCATACTGACCAAGAGGACGGATTGCCAAGTTTTGCCGTCGGTTTGATAGTGGTTGGAATTTTGTATCTCGTATTGGTTTGTTCTGTTGCTCTGATAGTGACCGCACGCCGGCGATATCGCGTATCCACTTGATAAAGTTTCGGTATGAACCATTGGTTGTGACAGAAAATCATACCGAAAGCGCTATAAAATGACAAATGATGTGGTATGTTATTATCATTTTTCATGATTTCACATTGCCATGTTTTCTATAACTTAACGCTACCCGAATTCAGAGATAATCCTGTCTATTAGAAGAAATTATCGTTATCTTTATTCGACTACCATTTCCATTAACAGGAATTTTCTTGCCGTCATGTTACGTACAGTATATGGTATGAATATGTGGTCTATGTATGATATGAATATGTGTATTATACTTTTATTGATTCGTTTGCTTGAAATAGCCAATGCAAGAGTGTTTTACAGTACATGCATGTACTATATCGAGGTATTTAATGCTAGACTGGACGCCATACGAGGCCGTAGGCGAACTGAATAAAGTCGCAGAGCTTCTGGAATCTGCTATGAGTACACAGTGACACCATTCCTGCCATTTATCACATGACATACTTCGCTACACACGCGCCAAAATATTTACTGTGCAGTAGTTACTCAGCGAAAGGTGATTATCAAAGTGATCGTGGTGTAGGCCATCATTGGTTCTCAAATTATGTCTAATAATTCTGTTATAAAAGCGATTATCGGCCTGGGCTCATTTAAGATGGTTAGGAAAGCGCCACAGTAAAAACCAATGAATCTTGGCAAATGGTTCACTGTTCAGGGAAGTGAATTGGTTCCAAACGCTAACAGGCCTCTCTACATAATGTCACACACCTTAATAAAGCTGTAGCAGGTGCTGATTATTTACAATGAGAGGAAAAACTTTCCAATACACACGATGTTCAGCACAGGGCGAAATAATTCCAGTGGTGGGTGTTTTATCGTACAAGGGACCAATACTCACCAAACGATCTATTTAAACTTTAACAATTTTTATCGTGCTTACGTAACATTCATTCGTACAACAGGAAGCCACACAATCTTAGACAACTATGGAATGCGCAGCGGTCCATGTACGCGCAGCCTTGCGTTGTTATTATTTGTTAATTATAGCTTCAAGCCCAATGTGGGAACTTATATTTCAATGATTACAAAGGAATGTAAAAATATTTTAAGCATACATCATGAAATGAATGCAATGAAATTTATTTGATTTGAGTGTACTTATTAGCTGAGCTGTCAAACACATTTTACATCAAACAATTGCCTAATGCTCTAAGACTAAAATGTAATTACGTAAATTATATAAAATTAACACCTAACAGTATACGGGTAATACAGAACAGTGTTAGATACAATTATGTATATCTACTATGTCTATGAAATAGATAACTGTGTTGAATAATACAGTGGCAAGTAGAACAAATATCGAAAAAAGGAAATCCTATGCATGCAAAGTCGCCATCAATAAGAAAAATTAGTGAAAAACAGAAACGGACAATCTTTCTTTTAAAGTGTTGATTCACGGTAAATTAATAAAAAAACTGTTGAACTATTTAGGGAAAGCAATGCTAAATAAATGTATTTTGAGATTGCTTTTAAATTGTCTGACAGTTGTAGATTGTGGAATGTAGGCTGGGAGTGCATTGAAGAGGCGGGATGCAGCAGTGTAGAAAGCACGATCACCAAAATTAACACGTTTTGTCTGCTGGACTGCAAGCGTGAGGAGAGGAAGACGAGCGGGTTGAACGCACAGACGTGTTGATTTCGAGATTGTCGAGGACAGATAAGAAGGAGTCATGCCATGAATACATTTGTAAGTGAGGAGAAGGATTTTGTAGGTTATACGTGACATGACAGGTAGCCAGTGGAGTGAGCGGAGAACTGGAGTGATGGGAGAGCCTCGGGAGGTCTGAGAGATAACTCGAGCGGCGCTGTTCTGTAATTTTGGGAATCCAGAAAGTTCGGTGGAAGGTAGATTTACGTAGAGTGAATTACAGTTGTCGATTTTGCTGGTGATAAAAGCATGCATTAACATTTCATAATTAATTGCATGACATGAGAAAATTATTTGAAATAAAGAAGAAATTAAAAAAGAAACTTTTTGAATAATATCACGCCAGAGTGTTCCATACAATACGTTTCTATAACAAAACAGAAAATTGCACAAAAAAGGCCCATAGATGGGGGCTAGACACAACGGCAAGGACGAGAGATTAACACCAATCCGTGTCGCCCCTCCCTCACCAGATGAGGTTTGCGATCTCTATGGGGAGGGGGGCTTACGACCCACAAGTTAAAAACCCTTTATTAAAATCATTAGATCTTTATTATACTTTATCCATGCTTATCATGTGTCTAGGTTCACCGATGGTAAACACCTCATGTTCCGCAGAGGTAACACAGGACAACAGTAACTCATCATTTCGCAAGTCAATGCCAGTCTTCCCGAAAGTTCCACCTTCATTCACACACGCGCGCACAAACACCTATTGAGCATGATATGCACTGTTTCACCATTTATATTTATGTTTAATAACCCTGCCTGTGTTTCATTCAATCTTCGACACTACAACGAGAAGTTAGTGGGGATTGCCAGTTTGTACTACCTTTGCATCTCTACCCAGGGTGCAATTAAGGAATTGTTAGATTCTGGAAAGTCTTAACGCGGGCGTTTCACTCTCCAGAGAAGAATAACTTTAATATAATCTGTCATTGTTACTCATGTTAATTCTTACCATGCCAAATCGCTCAAAAAACCCATTTTGAAAAGTATTTAAGAATCGTTATAGCTATTAGACGAAACTGAAGTTATTTCTCTTTCGTGACTATGGCCAATCAAATTGCGTTGTTTTTACAATGTTGAGGGCAAGGAGGCCGACATATTGAAAAAGTGTGTTGAGTGCATTTATTTATTTTGTGTAAATTTTCGACTTACAATCAAAACAATGTCTCTTGACTCGGGAACAATGAATAAAAGTAATGAAACGCGTACGCTTTTATTCAAAAACAAAGGAAAGGATGCTGACGTAAGTGATTTAGCGAAATATTTCGTATTCGATTGCTACTTCGCAATTTCACTTCAAAGTTTAAAATAACGTCATCATGTTCATCATCGTAGACGTTGGTAACGGCCATGATAGTGTTTTCTTAGTCGCTTATGTGTGCAATATCGGCACAGTGAACTAGGTCGGTCCGGCCACCGATGTTCCGCCATGACACGCGAGCACCTGAGTTGTAAGCGGATAGCTAGCGCTAACGCTAGCCTTAACCCTAAACCTTAAGTTTAAACCCTAGTTCACTGCGCCTCGATATCCTTTGAGCTATTAGTTGCCAAGCTGGTTGTAATTTGTACTGCATCGTTCAATTAAATGTCACACGTTAGACCGATTTAATAGGCTCTGTGAGCATCATGATTTAGCTACCTTCAGCTTTCGCTTTCGCCAGTGGTGCAGTGGTTAGAAGCGGTGCCTTTCATGCAAAAGGTTGCGAGTTCGAACCAGTACAAACAAGGGATTTTTCTCCCACGCCTTCCACGTTAGGAAATAAGCAAGATTTTCATGCTTGAATATTGAGAAAGATGAGTCGTGAAATGGTTTATTATAAAAATATATTAGGTATGTAATGGGCAATGTTGTTCGTGCGACTGACATTTAATTATAAAGTAGCACCAAAACCTCACCTATACCTTTTTCAATTGAATTTCTATGTCTAGTTCAGGGCGATGAAATAGCCATTTATGTGGTTTTTGATACATAGTGATAAGTATTGATTACATACAGGAGTTGATTAACATGTGATATTTGACAAAATGGCCAAATTTAAGTTTTTCATCTGGGGTCAATGCAGCAATGTGCGTTATTAATCCATCTGACTGCCTAGTAATGTAACATGTTAAAGAATTAACACTCCTTTTTATCTGTGAGAGGTTGGAGGTTTGCCACTACATATACTGCAATGGCACTTATGGATTAATAATCTGCAAAAAAGTTGTAATCAGAGCATTAGTGTCTTTTTAAAAATGGATTAAAACCTAAAAATCATTGCCGTGAGGCCATAATCATTGTCCAGTGAAATAGGACAAACAGATTAATCGTCTTAATTGGTGATTTAGAATTCTTAAGGATTGCCTACGTCCATGTGAATCTGTGGTAGTTAATGATCTCGTACGGTAAGATGAGAGTATAGTTGAGAGGTGAGAGCCACAACAGAGGGTAAAGGTCAAGTACAACATTTATATACCGTAAGTATCAACCAATAAAGGCCCGCCTGTGTAGTTTTAAAATGGTTTAAAATATGCGACCTTTTGGGGTCCAGTGTTCCTACCACTCGACTGACTCTTTGCATGAGTATCTGAAAACGCATAAACTCTTTGCGAGGGCGGCCTATTCACAGACAGACTTTTTGCCCGAAAATCACCACTGGTTTTTACCTGAGCGCTACAGGTAGTATACCGGCTAGACCAAACACCTGGACCATAGTCTTCCTAAGTGCGTTATTGTATCTCATTTAAGTTACGAATTAGACTAACATGGCAACCCACACTACTGTTATTATTGATGTGGATTATTTTTGTATGCCTATGATAATGCCTGAATCTAAAAATATATCGACGCCGCGTGTCATCATGGGTGAAATGCGTAACTGTGTAACTATAGAGAGTAGATGATTAATCTTTCCTTAATCGTGGTAATTTTATTACAGGAGATGCGAAGAAGACGAAATGAAGTTACAGTGGAGTTGAGAAAGGTACATTTGTACAATATACCATCATAGTCTTGTTTACCATTATAAAATGTGATTTATTGCCATATCTGCAAATAGGCATTTGGTAAATTGTTACTTTTTTATTATTTTTACTGTTACTAATTTTTTTATTGTCGGCACTGACCCAGGAATGTAAAGTTAAACCTGAAAGTTTACCCCGAATTGGCCCGCTTAGTGTAGACCGCTTTCTCGTTTATCTTATATGCACTTTCTATTGTGTTATATAACTCAATAAATTATTAGTTAGTTATTACACGAAATGCATATAGGCGCTTTAGAGACATATTATTATTAATATTATTTATATTGTTAAGTGTCGTAGGCATCATCTTGTCACAATGACTAAGCGATAATATGGCACTAAAAATAAAACTTCATCATTATTATATCATTTCATACAGCTCCATCCTACCTCTCTTCTTTGCTTACTATTCGCAATGTATCACGTGCAACCCACCCATCAAATAACACTTACTCGTTGCGTACCTAGGACAAAACTATGCACATTTGGTGACAGAAGTTTTGCAGCGGCTGCATCAAAACTCTTTAACTCACTCCCACCCACTCTGCGTCAGGCACCAACCTTTTCGTCTTTTAAAAGTGGTCTAAAAACTCATCTTTTTTAGCAGGCACTCATGCAATAATGCAATATGACTTTGCATTTCTTATATTTTTACCCTTAATACACTTATTTTCTCTAGTCTCGTTGAACGTTTAATGTTAGAATTACAACAGTTTTTGTTGTATATATTTAGTTACTTACAAATGCCTTCAATGTAAAGTGCGACTGACAAATTATTACTAATTTTCGAGTAGCACTATAGTAACATTATTATTATTATTATTTTTATTATATCTGAGCAGAACAAGCGAGACGAACACATGTTGAAGCGTCGCAACGTGCCGACACAAGACAGCACCGACTCGGAGGAGAACGACAGGCCGATGATGCAGTCGCTAGACGAGATCGTGGCCGACGCCACGAGCACTGACCCGGTCAAGAAATTAGCCGCTGTCCAGTCAGCGAGGTGCGTCACGCCGCGTAGACATGTTGAAATACGCCATGACGTTTATTGCTGTGTATTGATAAATTACCTTCTTTATCGTGTTAATGGAATACATTATTGTTGTTCTGTCAATGTCATGGCCATGGGCTAGTCGCAGAAAGTATTGCGTAATTTACAAGGATATTGCAAGGTAAATTTATAATATATTATTATGAAGTTGGCAAGGACTGGCACTGGAATTATTCGTTGTTCAATTTCTATATATTGTGCTATCAGAACTGTTAAATTAGTTATGTTGGCGTACAAAAACTTATTTGGAGACAGTGTTTGAAGATTTTGTTTGGGTTGCCTTTTAACAACCAGCACCGTATCGGTGTTATTGTAACCGGCGATTTATACGATTGACAGGAAGCTGCTATCGAAGGACAGGAACCCGCCTATCGATGACCTCATCAATTCGGGGATTATGCCCATCCTTGTGCAGTGCCTCGCCGCAGACGATAAGTACGTCATCTATTTCTGATTTCTGATCTGTTGTTTTGTAGCCAATGGCACGCGATCAGACCGCGCTTCACGAAAAGCGCGCGATATGTACGTCCATCTTTTCCCGATGACTGCTCCTCGCTGTCAGCAAACGCAAAATTTTTAGTTAACGCGAACATTATAAATACGCAAAATAGATCTTATCTCGTTCGTATGTTCACTGGAGAATGTGTTTAGATGAGGAGGATGAAGGGACTGTTGATGATAAACTTACCGTGGTCAGCATACCGTATAGTGTTTGTACGATAAATTCAGGTTAGCGTCGACTAAATGGGGCAGTTATTGACATTGGTCCAGTCATGTACGACGTCCTGAGCTAGTCGTGTATATGGTCTGGCCCGATTGTTTATATGATCTTGGCCCAACCATAGACTACGCCTTGATCCAATCGTTTTGTGATCCACTTCGATTTTTTTTGACCCAGACCCTCGCCCCTGTCATGTAAGGTGCCCGAGTGTACGCGATTCGTGGCTAAGTCAGGCACAACATCTGGCCCGATTGGAGATATGATCCAGACCCAAACATGTTCATGAGTCAGGCCCAATCATCTTTCTAGTTGTGTACCTCGTCCGTTCGTGTATTATGATTCTGGCCTGATCAGGTATGATTCCGGCGCCTCGTCATCTTAGCCCGATTTTGTATGATACTGGCCGGAGCGTGTATGTGATCTGGCTCAGTTATAAACATGATCACAGCTTGACCATGTGTATATGACTCTGGCCCGGCCAGTGAAAGTAGTCTGGACGTGTCAGGCATGGTAATGCACGCGTCGGTTTTGTTTGCTATGTCATGTTAACTGGGTCATTATTCCGACATAGTCTATTTTGGTATTACAACCCCGATCAAATCGCTCGAATGATTTCCGCATCTGTTTTACAGTTCGGCCTTACAGTTTGAGGCGGCCTGGGCGCTCACTAACATCGCGTCGGGAACCTCAGCCCAGACTCGCGCCGTCGTCCAAGCCGGTGGGTTATTACTCGATCGTCGTAGACTACAGTTCTCGGCGTAATGCACCGAAACACCCCGACAGGGATACAGACGATATATTAAACTCTTCGCTGCGATGGTTCGCGATTTTTGAAGTCTCTAAAAATAATACCATCTTATTGAGGGTGTTTGACTATATGTCATTATCACCAGCTTTCCTCACTACAATGTGTTCAGCATTCGCTGGGGCGGGATATTCCTATCGCGCTTCGTCCGTCGTCCGTCCATCCGTCCGTCCATCCATCCGTTGCTAGTGGTTTAACTATTCATACGCGTCGCGTCGCATGCGGTAATCTTATTCTATGTAACAAGGGCCCGATGGTCACTGAGACCAGCGTTCGTCATTCGCATCCCACACGCAGCGATGCTTCTCTTCAAAAATTAAATCGTTAGATTCTGCCATAATTTCGTGATCGCATCAGCATCGTTGATGCGGTGGCTGAAACGTGGCGAAACGTAGCGTGGTCTAATTAATCCACACAGCTCGAAAATTTTTTCCCGCACCATACACTTAATGATATGACTGAAATGACATTTTTAAGAGTCTAATCGGTCAAATATCCTGAGAGCGGTTGACATTTACTACCATTAATAACGTAGCCTTCAAGCCTCGTCTCGCCCTTCCCCACAAACAATGCTGTACAAAAAGTCTACACTGGGATGGCAGCTCGATAACTGGGACCTGCAAGCCTCTGTATCTTCCTTTTTTAACCAGTGCACACATACACTTAAATATAAATAAATATATATATATATATATATATATATATATATAGTCACAATAGAAAGAAATTTTCCCAGCATATTGGGCTCAGTGGACTATGCTTTATCAGCATAAAGTAGCCGTTTCACATCTTCAATGGTGGCAAAGTAGTTGGTATTGCCCAGGATGTGAGCGCGCCATCTCGCTGGGTGTAAGATTAAGATAGTTATTTATATCAAATACGGATACATTATCACCGTGTGAGATTCGGTGTACGTTGATTGTTACAGGCGCCGTTCCGCTATTTCTCAAGTTATTATCGTCAAAGCACCAGAATGTCTGCGAGCAGGCCGTCTGGGCATTGGGCAACATCATTGGTAAGTGTTACCCACAGAATGGCTAGGATGGCTTTCGGTTTTGTCCGAAGTATACCAATTACTTGTTTATATACAGTCTAGCGCCGATACTCCGATGATCGTTGCTTCAGATTTGCCAGTAGACTAGCCTCTTCGTCGGAAACGGAATTTTCCACACTTATTCGCGCCCGTTACTCCGGATATCCGTGATTCCGGACAACAGGAATGGGCCTAGATGGTTGTTCAAACATTATTTCTCCGGATATCCGTGATTCCGGACAACAGGAATGGGCATAGATGGTTGTTCAAACATTATTTCTCCGGATATCCGTGATTCCGGACAACAGGAATGGGCCTAGATGGTTGTTCAAACATTATTTCTCACTCCACTCCAGTAGTCCGAGTACTGGCCACTGTTTACAGCATTACTTTTTCACGACCATGAGGACTCGTTGAGGTGTTATTTTAAGATCACATGGATCAATCGGCATTACCGAAGAAAATACAAAAGGAAGGGCAGTAAAATATCTTGCTGTTGGTGGGGCGTCAAATTCGTGACCTCCAAGTGACTGGTCACATACCGCTTGCCCAGCCATTGGGAGTTTGTCAGTTGAAGCCCCGCCAGAGGCTAGGTTATTTTCTGTTTTACCCTCTTATTATGCATGAACTATTACCCAATAGACGTTTTCGTTATTTTATAGAGCCATGCATGGCCTACATAACGAATACCATGCTTTTGTCAGGTAGCTAACATATGCAGGATAATGCATATCCTGCTGCTAAATCAGCAGTTAAATGCCAGAATTATTCATTTTCAACTGCATTTGTGAGACTTAAATGGCTTATACATGCGGTCGTTAAATGTTTCACTCCACTGTTTTACTTGTTCATCGAGTTAACCACAGTACGCATAATATAGCTAAGCATTGTAAATGGCAGTTGATGACTTAGATTGGGGAGGGGGAATCCTCGTCTATCGCTGCGCACACACGTACGTCTGCGGCGTTTGTGTCTCGCACGTTCGCCGCGTTTCAGGTGACGGGCCGAACTGCCGCGACTACGTCATCGAACTCGGTGCCGTGGCCCCGCTGCTGTCCTTCATCAAGCCCGACATCCCGTTGCCGTTTTTGCGTAACGTCGCGTGGGTCATCGTCAACCTCTGTCGCAACAAGGAACCGCCCCCGCCCATCGACACGATAAAAGAGCTTCTGCCCGCATTGTACGCCCTCATACACCACACCGATATCAGCGTGAGTCCCTAGCATATTCCCAAGGCGGCAGCCAGCACGCCCTCCCGCGTGAATTTTGCGCGTTTTATTCGTACATGAAGGAACTGATGCGTATTACAGCTTTTTTCTTATGTCAGAAGCTTTAACTCACTCCTGGTTTAGTTGACCAGAGTAACACCGCCGAAAGTACGCCTTTTGTTGATCCCGGATAACCAATGACTCTGCGTATTTAAATACTCTGAAACACCTAAGAGACCCTAGTGATTTATAGTATACTCAAATAGTATACATATGAAGTAATAAATATGAAAGAAGTCATGTATCCAAACACCTGAATTAGGTTGGTCCTAACACCACCAGAATACAGTAGTGTATGATATTCCAAAGTGAATGTATATTTATATGCCAATTCTCACAGGCCACCTTTATGCATAATAACATACACTACTCATGTTTTATTGATGCACGCAGCAGTTGAAACAGTACTCTCATTTGCTATTTTTAGCACATTATTCAAATTTTCCTCATGATTGTCCGCAGATTCTCGTGGACACGGTGTGGGCATTGTCGTATCTCACAGACGGGGGCAACGACCAAATACAGATGGTCCTCAACTCGGGCGTGGTGCCGTTGCTCGTGCCACTTCTTGGGAATCCCGAGGTGAAAGTTCAGACTGCGGCTCTGCGCGCCGTCGGGAACATCGTCACGGGAACGGATCAACAGACGCAAGTTATACTCAACTACAACGCGCTGATGTTCTTCCCGGCTTTGCTGAGTCACTCGAAGGATAAAATCAACAAGGTGAGATATCGTAAGGTAAAATAAAGAGCTAAATTTATATACCGTAATCAACAAGGTGAGTTATCATAAGGTAAAATAAAAAGGTAAATTTATACACCGTAATCAACCAGGTTCATTCCTTGTGTTGCTAGTTAATCATAGCAACCATAAATTTGTAAAGTATCTTTGATAGCCATGTGTTAAATAGGCACTATAAATCAATAAAATTTAATTTTATTTCATTTCAGGTGAGATATCTTAAGGTAAAATAAACAGGTAAATTTATACACCGTAATCAACAAGTTGAAATATCTTAAGGTAAAATAAAGAGGTAAACGTATACACCATTATCAACCAGATGAGCGTTGATACGGTTAAATAAAGAGGTAGATTTATACAGCGTAATCCACAAGGTGAGGTATCATAAGATAAAATAAAGCGTTGAACTAATACACCATAATGAATGAGGTGAGACATAAGTTAAAATAAAGTGGTAAACATATACACCGTAATCAGCTAAGTGAGGTATCGTAAGGTAAAATAAAGAGGTAGATTTGTACACTGTAATCAACAAAGTGAGATATTATGAGGTAAATTATAGAGGTAAATTTATACGCCGTAATCGACAGGATTACCCAGAGGTAAATTAGGATTACCCAGAGGTAAATTAGCGAGCCACACTCGCAACTTGGAGCAATTTATCGCGTGTCATTCTTGAAGGTTCTCGCGTTACTCGGTGCCCTGGAGAGATTTAAGTAGCCAGTATTTCACCATGGCTAAGTCGGCCATAGCTGTTGTGACGATATACCTCGCTTTATGAAGCAACAAAAGCTCAGTGGGTTGTCCCGAGGTAGCGGGCAGTCCGTTTTGCGATCCCGGGGCCTAGTGCTTTTCCCCCGCGCCCATTCACAGGTCTCGCGCGTCGTATGACTGTCTCGTTTGTTTGCGCAGGAAGCCGTATGGTTCCTGTCGAACATCACCGCCGGCAACCAACAGCAGGTCCAGGCGGTGATCGACGCCGGCTTGATACCCCTCATCATACACCACCTCACCAAGGTAACGCGAACCAGTACGCACGCATCTATTTATTGTGCCGTCATGATTTTCTCTAGATAACATATAGTATAAACGACACGCTACGTTAGTGTGCAAAAAAGATGAAAAAAAATTTTTGGCATAGTATTCGACAAAAATCACGCACGGTTGTCTTTCGGCGATGGAAAGAGTGCACCAGCTAATGCAGTCATTGGAATGCTCAGTGAGATCTTTCACATAATGCGCAGTAACATTAAACATTAAGTCACGTCCTACACCGCCACGGTAAACGCAGCTCCATCAAGCACTTTTCCTTAACATCCATAACATTAAGCGCGGTCGCATTAAGCGCGATTACATTAAGGGCTATGACATTAGGCACTGTCGCACTAATTATTTTAACATTAAGCTCAATTGGTTATCTATGAATTACATTAATAGCCATGACGTAAGGCATAATTGCATCAACCGATATAAGATTGTGCTCCATCAGTTGTTTTCAGATTATGCTCCATCAACCGATATAAGATTGTGCTCCATCAGTTTACCATCGATTGACAGTACTCACTAATATGGCATCAGGCACTGTTATATAAACCATTGCGACATTATGCGCCATCTGTTTGCAATCAATTACATTCATCGCTATGGCACTAGCACTGTCGCATTAAGTCACATCAACCAGAGTAACAGTAAGCTAGGCATTACTATTACATTAAGCACAATAGTTGTGAGCAGCAGTTTAGCAATAGGCCGATTACCAAGGTAATCATCGTTTAGGCCATTCATGGCCCTTTACTATGCTAGCCTATATGGGGTTAGCACGAGAAAATGTTTGTGCCTCACTTGTAAGGGTTGGGGGAGAACGTATGCGAAAAACCCCACAGAGTCTGTGCAGACAATCGACCATAGTCCATTCACGCTACTGGTGCCACACATCTACAGGCGGGCTACATATGTCGCACGGTCCAATAAGTCTGATAAGTTAATGGTTAGTTACAATGGGATGGCGTTACCCGGTGAGGTAAGCGACATAGAGACCATAGAAAGAGCATTTGAAGCACAGCTACGTTAGAGGGAAAAAGTCCTAGCAGAAGCACACTGCGGGTGTGACCCAGATGCCCCCTATGAGGACTGGTATTCTGTCCGAAAAACACCACAGGCAGTATACTGGTTAGAGCAGAGACTGAACCCGGGACCTTCGGATTCAAGGTCAAATGCTCTAACCACTATGCTAACTGCCCCCTTCGTGAACGGCAGAGCATCCCAAATGTTTCGTGCTGTTAAAATCATACCGGGAAAGGCCTTTACCATTCACGCCGCGCGCCTTCGCAGGGTGACTTTCAAACTCAGAAAGAGGCGGCGTGGGCGATCAGTAACTTGACGATTAGCGGTCGGCCGGAACAGGTGGCGTTCGTCGTCAGCCAGGGCGTGATCGCGCCATTTTGCGACCTTCTCGCGATCAAGGACACGCAAGTCGTGCACGTCGTGCTCGACGGATTAAGTAACATCCTCAAATCGTCGGGCGACGACCTCGATCGAATCTGCGGGGTCATCGAGGAGTGCGGCGGTGAGTACGCCGGTATCTTTAGCTTCGACATTCTCGCGAGGAGTCACAAATTACCGAATGAAAAGCACATGGATTAAATACGGGAATTCCCGAAAGTTTTTGCCACAAATGCATCACGCGATTGGTCGGGAGGTGGTCTGGTGACTCCGAGTAGATTTTCGTCGCACTATCGTTCGATATTTCATTCGTTTTTTAGCTCACCTGAGCATATGCTCGGTGAGCTTTTCTAATCGGAGTTCGTCCGTCGTCCGTCCGTCCGTCCGTCC
>WURV02134203.1:0-19041 GCA_011762755.2 Epimenia babai
GTAACCTAATAATAACAACTGTAGTAATAATAACTTCAATGCTCGTTGGGATGCCGTTAGTTATAGACTTTAGAAAATAAGTGTGTTTTCAGTTGAATTTTATATTGATGAATACTTGTGCATTGTCGGATGTGAACTGGAAGGGTGTTGAAAAGACGAGGGGCCATCATTGGATCTTTACAAAGCTAGCTAATGCTGTAGTTAATACTGAATGTTACTTAGTATCATGGAATGTCACTAAATGTCACTCTAAATGTCATTGAATGACATCGAATGTTGCTGAATGTCATGGAATGTCATCAAATGTCACTGAATGTTGATTGCCCACTGTTATCCCCCAACGTTATCCCCTAACGTTATCCCCCACCATTATTCCCCACTGTTATCACCCACCGTTATTGCACACTCGCTAAATGGGTGATGGATGATGATTATCGTGAGATGGCAACATATAAGTAGCGCCGCACCACCAGAGAATGCCATTAGCCTCACAACCCGGCCAGGTCGGAGGAAAGAATCCTTCTATAACCGCAATACAATGGCTACCCCCAGAAAACACGGTGTTTAAGGCAGTTTTTGCCTCAATAATACACCGGTTGTGTACTAGCTAGAACACGGCCTTATGACCAAATATACCAAATGTCTCATGCGAGACCATCCACTCCATATCCAGATTTTCCGTCTGCTCACGAAAGGTTATCTACTGAATAAACATTTGACAGGAATGAACGTTAACCAGCGAGAGGTTACGCACCATGTGGACTTCGAATCGGACAATTACTACACAGCATTCTCGGCCGAACTTGAGATCTGCGCCTCGCCCATGTGGTCTATAATACAGCACTGCACGGAAGAGGCATGAAAATAGTTAAAATAATTATATTTTATCTAACAGCTGCCTCGAGTTCAGAGAACTAATTTTTCTGACATCAGAAAATAGGTTAGTGTTTTCACTCACTGCAGTGAGGTAGTAAATTCTTTCAGTCTATGCGGCAAAGAGGTCAGAGAAACATTTTGACTGTCTGCGGTTGAGAAGTAGTACTGTTTCGGTGTGATTCTTGATGAAGGATTTCTGATCTCAACATAACCCCATAATATAAGGATTGTTTGTCTGCATGCATGCATGTACAGATTCATTACCTCTCTTACCTTATCTTTTCAATAACATAGTGCATAACATTAGGCTGGAATCACAGTCTTGTCCGCGATATTATTGGCTCTTTATTAAACAAGGCTGTGATTAATACGACAAAAAGGATTAACGTCAGTTAGCCTCAGGACAATACCGCCTGGTCAGACATTGAATGCCGACATACAGCCTCCGTACGTACACATTCCACTAAGTCTGTAATATTTGATTATTTACAATGAGGTAATGAGGAGTTGAGTGCTGTGGAGACCACCCAGAGAGCATCAGACACACAGCCACGCCAGGAGGAAGTAGCCCTTACATAACCTTACATAGCATAGACTACCCAGATTCTCACAGGCAGGCGGGGTTTAAGGCACATTTTGTCACGATTGACAATTAAATCATCTAACTACTATGCTGCATGCCTTAAAAAATTAATTAATAGTTATTCAACTTATTTTTTCACTTGTTACTATTGTATTTCACACGTAAAATTTATGAGCTATATCAACTATACTTCTATCTTGCAGAGCACAAGTCGCAACACAGTGACCATGTTAGAGGTGTGTTTCGACACCCTACAGGATTGGTACACGGCCATTGGTTTTACGGAAACTTCAGTTGTAAGTAATAACTTGGTACACGGCCATTGGTTTTACGGAAACTTCAGTTGTAAGTAATAACTTGGTTCACGGCCACTGGTTTTACGGAAACTTCAGTTGTAAGTAATAACTTGGTACACGGCCATTGGTTTTACGGAAACTTCAGTTGTGAGTAATAACTTGGTACACGGCCACTGGTTTTACGGAAACTTCAGTTGTAAGTAATAACTTGGTACACGGCCACTGGTTTTACGGAAACTTCAGTCATTAGTAATGTCTCAGTGTCATTGGTTCAGTTGTTTAGGCTGATTATCAATATGATCGTTGTTTAGGCCATTCCTGGCCTTTCACAATGCTATTCTATGTCGCTACACGACAAGCGGATTAGCCTCAGATATAAGGGGTGGAGGAAACGCTAGTGAAAACCCACTGAGTTTGGGCTGACAGTTGATTTTAGTCCATTCATTGTCTTGTTCCAAACGACTACAGTCACCCTATGTACATAAGTCTATTACTCCCCTAATTCGAGATATTTGATGAGTATTTCCAGTGAGATGATGAGATAGTGAAGAGGTGAGTGTGACCCTCCTGAGAGCATCTGAAACACAGCCGTGTCAGAGGAAAGAAACCTTTACGTAATCACACTGCAAGAACCCAGAAACTGATGGGCAGACCGGGTTTAGGTGCTTACTGTCTGAAAAATGCCACAGGTAGTATACTGGTTAGAGCGGGCATTGAACCAGGGACTTCTGGATTCAAAGTCAAACGCTCTAGCCACTATGCCAACTGCCCCCTACTCCTCCTGCCATACTACAGTTTATTAAAACTTTGATTGTAAAAAAAAATACGTGCTCTGCCATTGGATTTATTGACACTGATCGTCATAAATTGGTACATTGCTTTTGTATTTACAGGCACTTTGATCATGATAGATGGGTACACTTTCTTCTGTTTTATTGACACTTTGATCATTAGATTGGTACACTGCTACTGCTTTTACTTGCTCTTTGATCTTAGTAGATTGGTACACTGCATTGCTTATACTGACACTGGTCAAAATAGGTTGGTACACTGCTATTGTTGTTACTAACACTGGTCGAAATAGGTTGGTACACTGCTATTGTTGTTACTGACACTGATCAAAATAGGTTGGTACACTGCTATTGGTTTTACTGACACTTTGGTTAAAATAGGTTGGTACACTGCTGTTGGTTTTACTGACACTTTGGTTAAAATAGGTTGGTACACTGCTATTGGTTTTACTGACACTTTGGTTAAAATAGGTTGGTACACTGCTATTGGTTTTACTGACACTTTGATCATAATAGATTCGTGCACTGCTTTTATCCCTAAACAATAAATAATTCATTAGCACTTATCTATTGTATCATCTTGTCTCTGTAGATCAACCCATACCAACTCACGTTCCACTTGCCGCTACATCGATACGCAGCGACCTTCCTCTCTAATGGCATTCACCGACAGGCTATTGCTATGGAAACCATGTTGCCATCGACGGCGTTGATGAAAATGATGATTCAACACTTAATCCAGATCCAGGTGGGATACATCTTGCCGGATGCGGCTGAAATAAATCCTCACTAATTACGCTTTTACAATTACAATAATAACGGTTACATAAACTGTTTTGAAATACAAAAGGGAATAATACAGACTTAAAACTACACAAATCCCGAGGAATAGCAACAGTGTTTTCTGCCAGTTTATTCATAGTCTTATCTGCAGGACAGTTTATCCCAGTTACTCTTGCTGACTCAGCCTTGAGTAAGTACCATTTTTTCGCAATACTGGGAAAGTGTGTTAGGTACATATGCGGTACATATGAGGTTTACATATTTACATATTAGGTACATATGAGGTTTTTCCATGCTTTTTTCACCCTATATATCTGTATTATCATTCAAAACTGTTAGGGCTTATATATATTCATCACACCAACCATGTATATTTTACCAGTGTTGATTATTGACTTAAATACCTGATCAGGGCTCGTTTGTTTTCATCTGGGCTGGCTAATGATTGATCGCAATAGAAATGAAATATATTTGATTAAAGTGCGTTAATAGCATTGCTGTCCAACATACTTTACATGAATTAAAACGCTGTTTAAAAATCTTTGATATGGCCTAACCATCGTCAGAAAAAACACAATAAACACTTAAATCAGCACTAAAACACTAATGACCTTCTTTAACTAATAACTCAGAAGGCTGTACTAATAACGTGGTTAAACACAACTTTTATCAGATATTGCGATATTTTAAAAATTTCGGTATATATCTTGGCTATTATTGTATACAACAAAACCAGTGTTATAAGTAGATTAAGAACATGCACCCGACCCATGTCCCGCTAGATGGGCGGCAGGGTCTAGAGCCACTCAATCCACGCTCCACCCAGCCCGTCTCTCAATTAATGGATCAAAATATGAAAATATGATGCAGGTTGGGCTGGCTGAAATACACAGCAACATGTGGGTACGCAACGGACTCCAGATACGCGGTCAGGCGATGACCTATGTCCAGTGCCACTTCTGTTACTCGATGGCCGATGCTGACCTCTACCTTCTCCAGGTATGTGTCCACTTTTGTATTTTTTAGAATTATTATATATTATTATCTTTTAATGTATTATATAAGTAGTCGTATTAGTCTTGTAAAGTAAGAGAAAATAAGGTAACACCTTTTGAGACTAATTGAATTTATTTGTAAACAAGCTTTCGCATGTAATATGCTTCTTCGAGCTTATCGAATGAAATTTTCAGCTTGTTTCCGAATAAATTCAATTAGTCTCAAAAGGTGTTACCTCATTTTCTCTTATAAATTAATGTTCGTGGTAGTTAAGGTTTTTCTTCACATGTTTTCATATAGATATGTTCTACAGAGAGTTGGACATTTTTATATAACGATGAGTATAGGTAACATCTTCTGGACTAGCTCAGGTGAGTATTGATTCAATTTTTCGTATGCTAATATACGTCATTACGTGTCATGAGGCGGTAGTGGAGACAATATATACTGGAGGCAACAACAGAGACTGTGGCAGTAAAGACTAATCTGGTACACGGTACACATCACAACCAGCTCAACTCTACGCCAGCAGTGAGATAGATCGTAGGAAAACGTAATGTGTTGTCTATGTTACTATTGGACAGCACAACCGAAGCGATGGTAGTAGAAAAAAATAAAAGAGTTCATGAAAACATCTCATATTGAAAATAGTTTGAAGGGCATTATAAAATCGGCATTATTAGTCGATGATGTTGCGTATGATAGTACATTGAAAAAAATTCTGTGGGTGGGTATAATATGTAAAAGAGATTGTGGGTTTGACTTAGTCTGAGAGTATCCATCCAATCGTCATTTCTGTAAATATATAGTTAAATATATATATAGTTATTTACAACATTGGTAATTAATGAGTTCAACAAAGTATTCATTACGATTACATTAAGTAATATATCACATATACCGTAACAGTATCGCTCTAACGCTGTTTCTTATGTGAGCGTAGATAGGTGTTTTTAACTCATCCATATTGAAAAATATTTCTAAATACGGGCCTATTTAGTATACTACGGACCATTCTTTAGTTAATAATAAGCCTTCAAATTTTGACAAAATTTCCACTTTTATCAACTAACACTATTTCAGGTGTGTGCCTCCCAGCTGGACCCAGATTACTTCATTAAGACCGTCATAGACAGGTACAAACTTGTGCAATATTTTTAATTTCATGGATTTCTCAATTTTTATTCATTGGCAAAATTAAAATGACTAACAAATACCCAAATATATCCCTCAGTTCTTGTCTTCCGCATCAACACCCATTTGATGTTCCATTTTTACAACCACACTTCCTATTCCCTCCCTTTTCCTTGTTACTTACAGGTCACAGTCTATGTGAAAAAGGAGAATACTATAGCGCCAAATACCTAAAATATTCTTTATTACAGTGATTTGTATTGGATAAACATTACAAATAAACAAAGAATGTTAATGAAATATCATCAAAAGCTATACTCAATACATGATATTGTTCAGTCAGCTGTTCAGTCAGATGTTCAAGCTGACATCATACCTTGAGAAGTTTCAATCATATTCAGTTTGTGTAATTTGGACAATTACCGATTATTACTGGGCGATATATCCACGTTTTTATACTTAAATCTATTTAAGCTGATTTTTTTATGTAGTCAAATGAAATGAAATTAAAATGAAATGAAATGAAACGTACTTACTGAACCCTGAGGGTCCCATGTGAATTGTAGATTTGTTTAGGTTATTAAGTGCACTTTGGCAATAAACGGTTCTCATGTAGTCCACAGGCTGCAGTTCATCTAGCCTACTCCTGTGACAGAATATTAAAAATACGCAGTTATTTAATGAAAAAACCCTTACAAAAAAATTTCAAGATTATGAGAATCTTAACTAATGCCATAGGGGAATCTTCAGTTTCATCTAATTTATCTGTATGTTATTTTCCGATGATGCTTAGGCCATATTAGTGTATTTTAAACAGTGTATTTATTGATGTAAAGTGTGTCAGACAGCAATGTTAATAGCAATGCTATTAGTGCACTTTAAATCAAACATACTACATTTCATTTCATCCTAACATCATTTAGTACTGAAGTGCGTTTTACATTGATATGTCGACTCACCTTTCTAGCTAATGCTAGTCGATGCACATCAGGTTCCACATCGCCGACTGGCTGTCGATCCAGATGATGAACAGTAGCTTCTCGTTAGAACCCAAGCAACAACTAGTGATGGTTGAGGCCGCTCTCACATTACTTGCCAGTCTACAGACAATCACCACTTTCTTGGGTATGTTTTCTGCATTTGGTTGTAGTCCTGGGTGACCTTGAGGTATTGGTGTGGACTCGTCAGTCAGTGTTATTAAATCCTGTGTTTACTTGCGTACATTTTATGGATGCGTGTGTACTCCGCAATAAGTTTTATCAGTACACCCGTGTTTAGCTGTGAGTTTTGCAGATACATGTCTACTTTTTGGTAAGATTTATGGATGGGTATGTATTTTGGTTTGTTTCCTGCATTGCTCAGGCAACAAAGTTTATGGTCCTCCAATTTATTCATATACACACACAATCTGGGTAGTTTTATGAATGCGTATGTGCTCTTTAAAAAGTTTTTTAGTATGGGTGTGTGCTTGATAAGTTTTATGGAAGGGTGCGTGTGAACCTTTGTAAGTTTTATGGATGGACGTGTGTGAACCTTGGTAAGTTTTATGGATGGGTATGTGTGAACTTTGGTAAGTTTCTGTTTATAGGTGTCAAACTGTTTTTAACTTTCTAATCATCAAATGCGATACATCTCGCATAATAATCAACATCTATGTATATTTCGTTAATTTTTGAATTCTTCAAGTCTGAACAAGGAGGTAAATAACAGGTGTCGATGATGAGACATTGCTGCGTATGGAGATGTGTACCCTTCTCTCCTTCATGGACCGTACCCACAGCCAGACTCAGGATTTCCTCCCGGAACGTTCCGGAATCCCCGGACACAAACACGAAACACTAGATTCTGTTTTGTCTGATGTGGCTGAATATAAAGTACCGAACAGCGAGAGTGGAGGGAAGATGCAGCAGGGAATCTATGTACCTAAAGGTAGTGATTGTGAAATGTAATGGAAAATCAAAGTTTTTATTACCTTAATTAATAGCCGAGCTGTCAAACACTGTACATGAACACTGTACAAACACTGTACAAACACTGTACACAAACAGTGTACAAACACTGTACACAAACACGATGTGATCTTCCTTTGAATGTGTAAATACTCATGCCAACATTGACTTGTTCATTTTGTGTCTGGTGACATTTGATGCTTTCATTTAGTGTCTGTTGACATTTGATGCGTTCATTTAGGGTCTAGTATCTTTTGATGCGTTCATTTAGTCTCTAGTAACATTTGATGCATTCATTTAGTGTCTAGTCACATTTACAGCTCCCATTTAATGTTTAGTCACATTTGATGCTTTCATTCAGTGTCTTGCTATGTGTTTGTCCCAATCTACTTTCGCAGCCTCTATGTGGGATGATGAGTTTAACCCCATGCACGCTTTATTACGGATGGTCCAGCGGAAGGACTTCCAGAGTGCCATGGATCGCTACGCCAATAGGTCTGTACCATTATTGATTTAATGAGAGTTTTTTATCTTAACATGAAACTATTTCATGACTACAGATGTTTATCCTTTATCTCCATATCTCTTGCAGAATGATCATTGAAGGTTTCCTCCATCTCACAAAGTTGTGTTTCTAATGTTTTTGGATAGTCTCTCTGGAGTGAGAGATTTTTTTGTGTTATGCGGGACCCATCTCATGGAATAATCAGCCTATTGACGGTAGTTTCAAACAATGACTCAACAATCATTTATTTTTTCTCTGGGTCATGATCCTAGGCAGATATTGTCCACTTTTTAAGGTATTGCATGACATATTAATTATCTTTGATCTATGAGTGGCATTGAGTGGTATACACATAACTCACATGTATATATACATTTATTGATATATTATTTATCGAGGTGCGTGAGACAGTGGCTTTGAAGTTCATTATTAAATTCATCACTTTTTATTACTTTGTTGTTATCGCAGCCTTAAGCAGCGTGGCATCTATACAGACAAGCACCCACCATGGCCCCCATTCAGACTGCCGCGTGACATTTCCACGCAGTATTCTGGTTTACGGGACGTGCTACACTGTCGTACGATGCACACATTCATTTTCTCCGTTCTCTGGAAGGTACGCACTTCTTATTGCTGTTATTTGTGGTGGTGTCTTTTGGGGTCGTTTGAGATATTGTTGTTAACTCACCGGACCTTATGCTCTGTGAGCTTTCTTGATCGGGCTTCATCCGCCGTACGTCAGTCCTTACGATGTAAACATTTTCTGTAAAAATCTTCTTCGCCATTCGGCAGATGTTCTCCTAAGGTTGGTCTCTTCTGCCACGTTTGAAAATTTTCTCAACATACTTAAATTATCTAAATATCTTTAATGTTCCAGAAGAGTGTTTTTTAGGCCTCTTTGGCCTTTTGTTTTTATATCTAAATGAATGTTTTGATGTCTGTTGGGCCTCTTGTTTTAATATTGTGTGTGTAAACCTTGTTGGCCTCTTCTTTAATAAATGATTAAGTTTGTGTATGGGGTTGTGTTGGTATATAATGATTATGGTGTTGAATGTTGTTTATGGGGTTGTTGATGGCTGTTATTTGTGATGTGGTTTATAGACATTTGTGGCAGTGCTCATATATGGTGTTGTTGATAATTGTTATTTGTGGTGTTGTTGTTAAATGTAGCTTAGTTTATTGTTTTTGATATATGTTGTTTGTTGTATTTGCCAGATGTGTTGTTTGTGGTGTTGTGCACATAACAGTAACTGTGCTAATATAGCGTTTGTTCTGTTCCTCAGACTGTCCTCGTGCCGTCAGTCCCGGAGAGCATTCTGTACATGTGCGTCTATCTCCTGGACATGGCTGTCAGTATACCCCCAACTAAACCACCCACAGAGGTACTAACACTAATATATGTGAAGGCTTAAAGGTTCTGAAATGTGCTTTCTCAGGCAACAATCAAATCTTGACACGTAGAACAGCTATGAATATCTTCAATCTATTTTTTGGCTATGAATTTAAATGTTAAGGTCTTATGTTCTTGGCTAACATGGAGTACAGACTATTGCTAATTAATGTTGAGGATATGATATTCCTGTTCAATCACGGTGAATCTTATAATTTTAATGACCTTTACCAGATAATGATGTTAACGTACCATCATTATTTTACCATCAGAATATCGCGAGCAAACTCGATATCCGCGTGGGCCATAGCAATGACTGGTTTCCCAGCAACGACATCGTATACAACGTGCGTCATGTGATACGTCACGTGATGGTTCCGTCAAGCAGTAAGTCGGAGCACGGGGTGGGGGCCGCGGTGCAGTCGTGTAGCTCCACCCTAGAGGAGCTGTTTGACCTGGCACCCTCCTCTGTTCTCAGTGAGTGAAGTGCTGTTAAGTCACAGCGCGGAACAATCTTAGCTAACATTAATTAATCTTTGTGGCTCGAATGTCATAATTGACTGAGCGGACTCTACAGATGTGTCTACAGATTTAATGGTATTAGTATAGATCGATTCGGTCACCCGGGCAACCGTACAGCGATATTTAGGTCAGCCAATGGCATGTCAGCGTATTTACACGTCAATTCTAAGGTAACATATGGGCACTTGGTTGGGACAATCTTTCGTTGTTTGACAGTCGTGTAATAGAGTTTCTAGAGTTTTCTCCAGTATTTTATCATAAAAACATAAAATGGTTGTTAAGCATTGTTCTACAAATCTACTTATTTAGTGTCGCTAAATTGAGCTACTATTTAGGTGTTTGTATCAGAGAAAGGTAGGTGGCGTATCTGTGAGAACGTTTCGCTGTGAATCCAGGGGTTCCTGGATCAATTCTCGACCTGTGTGGCTTTTTTTGTGCCAAAAATACCTCAGCCCCCCCATCTGATGTGGTTGTGCTTCAGATGCTTTATGCATGGTCTCTATCTTGCTTACCTCCCGTTGTGTCAACATCTCGTAAAGAACTATTGCCATGACAGACTTAGCAGAAGTTTGCTAGATATGTAGGCTGTCTCGAGGTGTTTTGAGTAAGTGGCGTGAATGGAAGATGGTCAGTTGTCTGCACAGACTCACTGGGTTTTTCACCATATGTTATTATCCCCCACCCCTCATAATTGAGGCTAATCAATTTGTTGTGTTAACCACATCATAGGCTAGTGTTGTCAACAGCCAAGAATGGCCTGCACAATGATTACCTCGGTCATCAACCAATTAGTAACTAACTAACTAGGTATTTGTATGAAAAATAAGTAAACAAAAAAATCAAAATCGTAGTTAACCTCCATAATATACATATCACCATTTGATTCATATAATTCATGTAATTTCCTAGATGTTTTTTGTGCAATTTTTGCAGTTCTCCCACAATGGACATGAGTGTGTGGAAAACCCTAATGCAGTGCCATATATGTAGTGTGTGCGTTTTTCATTTTTTCGCATTGATCGATAACACTAAACGTTGACATCCATTTGACTATGACTGTATTAAGAATAAATCTTATGACCAAAATAGGTGTAGCACGATCTGTGTGATTTTCACTAAGACAATTAAGATCAATGTTATTGGCGAGCGATTCGAAGTCTGAGATTGTTTTAACTCGGACCATTCTCGGCTGTTGAACTGCCTCGAAAGACGATGAAAATCTAGGCACGTGACCAAGCGCCGGGGTCATCATGGCAACCTGGATCGGTCTTTATACACAGTAACAACAATTTGCAGGAAAATATTAACAACAGGGAAATATCTGAAAAAATGTTGCCCACAACTTGGACATGATGAGTGGGATGCTCTACCACATGAGGCATAGAGGCGCACGGAGCCCTCTTGTGTTTCACTGAGTACTTCCACCCTTCATTACAATTTTTCTCAATATTACATTATGGGAATTTCACTGATTTCATATAGAGTTAAAAGGCATCGTCCAAACGCCACTTTAGTATTGGTAATAAATGTCAGTCGCACTTACAATATCGCCTTCTTTATGCCCTTGAGAAATTTTACAATAACTCGATTTGCACCAAATTCATAAGTCTGTTTTCGCTATTAAACGCATCATTATTTCGGCTATACGTGCTGCAAGTATTGGTATTGCTTAGGTGCCGGTGGTCCCATAGCCTCAGCTAAGATCGGCGTGTTCCCCACGGTGGCGCCTGTCCACCCCACTACATCAGACTCGGCCATTAAGCACGATAATGCGTACGGGTCACTCAAGCAGACCCACCTTTCTCCCGCCGAAAGTGAAAGTGTCGGGATCGAGGTGAATGAGAGCATGGTGTCACTTCTGTACAAACTCCACGCGAGGTTCTCGCCTTCCAACAGGTACACATTAATAACTCGTGTACCTGCTGTACTCGACATATTCACAGTTTTGAAGTCAATGCTTCTTAGTGTAATCAGATCTGAAATTATCCTTGGCGGGGTGACATGCGAGTGTCAAAGGTATTGTATGTGCACTGAATAGCTATCAAAAACATTTTATTGTAAAGCCTTTATTGGCTGATACTTGCGGTCTATAAACGTTGTACGTTACCTTTTATAACGTTTTTGTCTGGTTCTGCAAGGACTCTTCCCCTCACTTCTCTCTGCTCGTCGTTTCACTGTACATGATTATCACGTGTCGCATTATTAGTATAATTATCACCTGTCACATAATTAGCTTGATTGTCACCTGTCACATAATTAACATAATAATCACATGTCACATAATTAGCATAATTATCACCTGTCACATTATTTGCAGATAAAATTGATGTACAGTGGTATATTATTTTCTCTTTTTCGCATAGTTTTTCTGAAACACTATTCAACATTGAGGCATGCACTATGGAGGAATGTTGAGATCTTATTCATCAACAATGACTGCATGCTTGTTTCCTCAGACCACATCAGTGGCAGCCAGAAAGGTGACAGAGCGACAGAAATCAAAACTTTATGCAGTCAACTCACATTTGAACTAACTTGAGCAGGGCTGTGGTGATGGAGGCTTCTGGGAATAACAGTCAATGAATTTCAGGCTGTTTCCACCAGCTTTCAGCGACATATAGAGCATTTTCTTGCAGGCACGTGCCGCAAAGTGTGGCAGCGAAGACAGGCTCTGGGAGACAAGCCGGTGATGGAGCTTTCTACATAAGTCGACTTCTCTACAAGATCGCCGCTCTCAGCGATGATTGCTGCCGCCATGACGAGCTTGTCTACCGCCGGCTGAATCAGTCAAACTCCTCACCCGACTCCTCCAAGAAGGCTCCTACCCACGATAGGTTGGTTGGCAGTTTGTGTCATATTGCTAAACCGCATGAATTGAAATGTAATTCATGTCATTCAAGTTTACACTGTTATTTATGACCTTTGCTGTCAAACACGCTTAAACTGGTTACCTGGAGGACATGGGTTCAAGTCCCATCAGTGGGATAGGTTTTTAGCTCACCTGAGCTTATGTCTGTGGTCTGCCACTTGGCAAATATTATCCTTGGGTTAGTCTCTTCTAGATTTGTTCATGCTATCGTCATCACAGCAAGGGGAGGCAATTTCTGCCGATATTCTGAATTTTTTCTTAAAAAAAATCTAAAGAACCGTTTTATCGCAGAGGTCTGCATTGTTCTTGGCTTGGTCCCTTCTAGATCATCCTCACAGCAAGGGGAGGTAATTTTTACCGATGTTTGTATTTCTTATTAAGAAATTTTCTTCTCAATAACCGCTTATTGCAGAGGTCTGCTAGATGGCTATTACTGTCCTTGGGTTTGTCTCCTCTAGTGGTTATCATATTGTCATAGCAGTAAAGGGAAGTAACTCACGCCGATATTTGTATTTTCACTTGAAAAATCTTTTTCTCAAGCACCCTTCATTGCAGAGGTCTGCCATTTGGCGGATATTGCGCTTGGGTTAGTATCTTGCAGATTTCTTCAGCATCTCCTCCTGGGAGCAAAGTCAGCTCATTGCAAAGGTCTGGAATTTGGCAGATATTGTCTCTGTAGGTCTCATTCTGATCTGTTTAGTGCATCTTCATTTAGGCTGTTAGACATTATTTCGACTTAAGTTCATCCACAAATCTGTATTTTCTTGTTTCAGTATCTTCATGGGTATTGTACAATACAATACAATCTTAATGGTATATTTAGGTCTCTTTGGCCTCTTGTTTTTGATGTCAGGCAGTCTCTTTGTTGTCTTCTCGTTCTAATATCAAGATGGCCCCTTGGCCTCTTCTTCTGTCTTTGTCTCTTCTTCTGTCTTTGTCTCTTCTTCTGTCTTTGTCTCTTATTTTTTCAGGTGAGGGTCTTGAGGCCTCTTTAGCCTCTTGTTTTCTGTGCATTTCTCTCCCTCTATTCAAAGAACCACATTGGCTACCCCCATTAACATCACATGTTACATCATTAAACACGCCGCGTAATCTATGCCTGGAATGTGACAATCTACTTTTAGGCCTATATTATTAACAATCATATACGATACAATACAAATAAGTTTCAGTACAATTCATATACAGTATGTAAGCTGTTTTATGGAATTCATAAAGAAAAATACCGCAGAAATAAAGATGATGAAACTGGGTAACACTGTTTGGCCAAGAACCGTATTGTTGGAAATTTATTAGTGCTGGCCATAGCATTATTTATCTGATATTTAACATAGTGAATATAGAACTTGACTTGAGGGTCACATACGATATATTCACTTAAAAGGCTTCTAGCCAGACTTATGAAAGAACGGTTTGACTGGGAGGCTACAGTTCCCAATGGTGGTCTTCAACCAATGCTTTATACCCCTCTAATTACTTGAATGTCACAGTAAATTGACTAAATTCACAATTGGTACTGTCGAAATGTTGATTCATGCGGCTTATTAGGATTTTGCATACAACAGGAGAAAGAAGGCTAAAAACCGGCAGGAGAAGCTCATGGCAGAGTTTGCTTCGAAGCAAAAAGCTTTCATGGAGCAAGCAACCGCGCACAAACCAGGTTATTTTTATTTTATAAAATTATATTTTAGTAATTAGTTATATTTTATTATTCAATTATATTTTAGTATTTGATTATATTTTATTTAGTTATTTTTAATTATTTAATTATATTTTATTATTTAATTATATTTTATTATTTAGTTCTATTTTATTAAGTTTTTTTTTTATCATTTAATTATATTTTATCATTTAATTATATTATTTAATTATTTTTTATTATTTAATTATATTTTATTATTTAATTATATTTAATTATTTAATTATATTATATTATTTAATTATATTTTATTATTTAATTACCATTTTGTTATTTACTTTTATTTTATTATTTCATTAGACTTTATCATTACACAAATTGAGCAATTTGAGCATTGAAGATAATTGATTAGTCATAAATTTTTTATTGAGTGATAGGGAAAGGTTTAAATATTTTATCCAATTTCAGTAAATTAACTGAATTCATTTCTTAGAGATATATTTGTGAATGTTCATACCACACTTCGTAACTTCCTCGGGTTAATGTATCAATCATTCATGTCAGGAGACATCTCTACTGATCCGTTATTTTTTTAAATATATATGTTTTTATAACACAGTGTCCCATTTTAAATGGATTGTATTTTTGTTAATATGTCATATACGAACCAATTAATAATTTCAACATTTTTAGCTCTCCTGAGCATTTGCTCGGTTAGCTTTTCTGATCGGAGTTTGTCCGTCGTCCGTCTGTCCATCCGCCCATCCATCCAATGTTAACATTTTCTTAAATCTTTTTTCCAAGAACCCTTTAACGCAGAGGTCTGCTATATAGCAGATATTGTCCTTGGGTTGGTCTCTTTTAGATTCTTTCATGGTGTCGTCATCGCTCTTAGGGGATGGTAATGGCAATGGTAAAGAATTTATAACGCTCATTTTTGGTAAATACCGTCAAATGACGCAATGGACAAAAATCAGTCACACTACAAACACGAGATATGGTAGGCTACACAAAGGGAAGTAACTTATGCCGATATTCGTATTTTTCTTAAAAAATCTCCAGAACTGCATAGGGCAGAGGTCTGCTATTTGGCAGATCTTGTCCTTGGGTTAGTCTATTCTAGATTTGTTCATGGTATCTTCATTGCAGCTGGGTGAGGTAACTTCTGCCGACCTTCGTATCTTTTTCTTTCAAAAAATCTTCTCAAGAATCGCTTATCGCAGAGGTCTGCCTTTGGCAGATATGGTCCTTGGGTTAGTATCTTTCAGATTTGTTCAGCATTTCGTCATGGGAGCAAAGGTGGTAATTTCCGACTTTTTTATTTGAAACTCTTTATCTCCATGTCCGCTTAGTGCGAAGGTCTCCCATTTGGCAGATACTCAGATTTGTGTAGGGCATCTCTGTTTTGGCAATTACATGTGATTTTAGCCTCGGTTTATTTCACAGATCCGTATTTTCTTGTTTTGGTGTCGTAATGTATATGGTCGGGTCTCTTTGACATCTTGTCTTGTTTCAGAATCATAAATGCATATTGTCTGGTCTCTTTGGCCTCTTGTTTTTGATGTGAGCCAGTCTCCTTGTTGTCTTCTCATTCTAATATCAAGATGGCCTACTTGACCTCTTATTTAATAATCAACATTGGATAATAACAATAGTAATCGATTGATTGTAGTTTTTTTGCGGGCGTCAATCTTGTATACTACAGTCAGAAGACCGAAAAACATCATTTTATTAGGAAGCTCACCTCAGAGCCAGAACTGGTTGATACATCTCATCCATGAATGTTGTTAATTGACTTCTTTTTTTATATACTTGTGCAAAGAATCATGGAAACTGCATGGTCAGAAATGCACGTGATGTACACCGATTATCCCAGATGCGGCTACAGAAGACAGCGTCGACACCAGTGGCTTATACGAGTGTGTGATTTGTGGTCAGATGACTGCATCGACTCGTGATCGACCAATCGCAATGGCCGTACTACTCCAGCCCACCAATGGTCAGTGACGTCTTATCAGTATCCGATCCATGCTATATATTATTTATTGTCACAGATACCAGCGTTCGCTATGAGGACGTAGAGAATTGATCCAATCGGCGTTGTACGCATTCTTTTATTGATAACAAACCAGTTTAACTCTTGAACAGTCCGATCCATGTAGACTACATTTACACAGCTTTGCTATGGAAGGGTTTTACTGCGGAAGGGTTAATGGGTATGCGTTTTTCAAGTGAAAATTGCCGTAAAAGTCCATAGGCATCTCGGTCACCCTGGCAGTGTGATTATATTTAGGGCTTCTTCCCCCTGTTGTGGCTGTGCTCTAGATGCTCTCTGGATGCTTACCTCTTTGTTCTCTGATCATCTCATTGTCAATGTCTTTTACAATCAAAGGCTTAGCAGAGAGTGCGACATATTTAGGTTGTGGAACCAGTGGCTGAAATGGACATGGGTCAATTGTCTGCCCAGACTCGGTGGGTTTTTTTTACATTCGAGTGTTTTTCCCACCCCTCATAACTGAGGCTAATTAATTTGTTAACTTGGCTTTGTGAAGGGCCAAGAATTGCCTCCACAACGATTACCTTGGTTCAGGCAATAAAACTTACTAATAGTTAATGGATGTATGTATGTAACATAGCTTGGAAATGTCGAGATAGTCATTTCAAATTGTTGGCCATTGACAAACCTGGCCTCGACTGTGGTTATAGCAATGTGATTGGCCTCATGCACCGCCAGCACCATTTGTATTTTTCCTTGGGCCAGGTACTTCATCACTGTTGCTTTAGTTAACTCTAAAATTAATTTGTGACAGCACAAATGAATGTCCACTGGGAAAGTAAATTTGTGAGGGGTTTGCTGGCACCTGCTACAGGCCTGCGCAAGTGGTTTTGAAGCGCCTTATACAAACAGTTTATTTACTGTTGAACGCAGGGAAATGACATTTGTCCACTCACAATTCCGGTTTTCAATGCTGGCAGACTTTCTCCCCGTATAGGACATTCCGCTAGATCAGTTACAGGTGATAAATTTGTAGAGTGAGATGCTGAGATAGCAGAACAGTAACGTCACCAGTTAGTGTCAGCGATGTCTCATACAAAGTCGTCTCATCAGACTAAAGAAACCCGTGAATAAACACATCGAAAACGTTTACCCAGACCATCGTTAGCCGATGGGGGTTTCAGGTGGCAATTTCTTCCAAGACACAGGCTTTTATAAAATCAGCACATCAAAATAAAGAACTCGATGTATGCACTCTTTATGTATCATGCTGTTTTGGATCTGTCTCATTTGGTCTTGTGTGCCATGATTCATGACCCCGACCTACGACCTTATCCCCAGTATTGGCCCACTGCTGTTCGGTTGAGGAGCCTGCCACGCTGATGATGGATGACACCGATTCACCCCCACCCCATCGCACGACCCAGGGGCAGGTTCGCGCGAGCCATCTCGAAACTCTCATGCAGCATTTCGATGAGGTACACGTAACAAAATTGTGACTGTATCAACTAGTTGTGGCTAGAGAAACCACGCCCTCACCGAGCTACGATAGAACTAAACCTATCTTGAAATGTACCAGGAAAAATATCAAAAATATTTTTCATAAATACTTATAGGATCCTTCGAATCAAAGACACATTGCTCTCATGGCGCTGTCTTCTACACCTCAATGTCCCAGGTGTCAATTAGAGAATGAGACCACCCTACATCTCATAGGAATATGCCACGCATTCCAAACAGGGGGACAATGATTCATCTCCCTACCCATCGACGATGTCACGAACGTGGCAAATTGTCATATCTTGAATACAACCGACTCTATGGACTAACACAAATAACACATACACATTCGTAACTATTACGCCATCAATCCTAAAATCATAAATCGAGACTAGCTTTGGGAAGTGCCAAGTATACATACACGATGAATACTTCAGTAATCTCAGTAACCAGCCTTTTACGAACTAAATAAATAACTACGGTCGTTACGTTTAATTCTTGATTCTGGTTGATCTATTACAGGAATCGTGTCAGATGTCCGTGAATGGGGGGTGGCATGGTGGCATTCACTGTCAGAGTTGTGGTCACTATGTGCATCTAGACTGTCACTCGGCTTATGTCCAGTCTCTCACGGTATGCCTATTGATCAAGCATGTATCAAATCAGAATGTTTGAAAATTGATCTTTTTCTGAATATTTGGTTGACCGGATGCTTCATTGACAGGATGTTTGATTGATAGGACCTTTGATTGACAGCATGTTTGATTGACAGCATGTCTGATTGACAGCACGTTTCATTGACAGGATATTTGATTGACAGGATGTTTGATTGACATGATGTATGATTGACATAATATTTGATTGATGGTATATTATGAACTATTTATTAGTATTCCATTCGACATTGGCTCATTTGATATTCACAGACCCAAGTTAACGTGGCCCACCAACTAAAGGCCGACAAGGGAGAGTACTTTTGCCCACTGTGTAGACAACTCTGTAACTCGATTGTACCAATTATAGAGGATAGTGCGGCGATGGAGACATCCTCGGATGATGTGGGCATCACGCAGGCTGTCCAGGATGTCGCACGGTCCATAGCGACGAGTCACACTCTTAATGTAAGTTTACAAACTTAACCCTTTTAACGGCGGAGCGACATTTATGTCGTCAGTGGTTTACCGGCGGAGCGACATTTATGTCGTCTGCACC
>WURV02134314.1:0-11885 GCA_011762755.2 Epimenia babai
AAGGTTATACCCTGTACAATGAACGCTAATCCCTGTCACCAGCCTGCTTTTGACCTCCACTCAAGGTTATACCCTGTACAATGAACGCTAATCCCTGTCACCAGCCTGCTTTTGACCTCCACTCAAGGTTATACCCTGTTCAATGAATGTTAATTCCTGTCACCAGCCTGCTTTTGACCTCCACTCAAGGTCATACCATCATTATACACAGCCCTGGCAAGATTTACTCTCTCCATGCCCCACACTCGGATTAATGTACTTTATATAAGCATGCATATTGTCATCACTCAACTCAGTTACTGTACAGTACACTGGCCATACACATCGTCTACATCTTCACCTCCCCCCTCCCGCCCCACATGTGTATAAGCATTATTTTGTGTCACAACCCAAATTGCAGAAGTACAAAAATAAATGCTAATTCCATTATAACGTAACAACCACAGCTACACAATACATAGAGATAAGAAATAATACATAATTAAGAAATTTAGATTTAGAAACACCATCAAAAGATTAGAGTCATAGTAAATACTTACTTTTTCGCCGATTTCGGTAAGGTCAGACACAGGTAGTAAGTCAAGGTCAGCTGTGAGTGCGCAGGCTTTTAGCACTCGTTTATAGCGTTTATCATCGTACAGTCGACCAAAAAGGATGTTCTCCCTTACGGTTGTGTTTTGGATCCACGGCTCGTCAGGTAGGTATGCTACCCTCCCCTGACAAGAATGTATGTACAAATGTGTGGTCCATCATAGGCTCTTGGCATGCTGGGCTAGCATAGACACTGGTTTTTATTGTTAGTGTATACAGTTAGCCTCATTTATAACTCCGATAATAATGCTGGTCAGCCTGATTTATTACTCTGGTTTTTATTGTTAGTGAATACAGTTAGCCCCATTTACAACTCCGTTAATAATACTGATAATAATGATAAGAACTCCCTATAAGGATTATGTATGTCAGATTAGAATTCATGGCTTATGAGTTGTGCAATGTAATTTTACCTTGACCACGACACGCCCAGACCGTTTGTCCATATCCCCCAATATTGCAGAGATTAAAGATGATTTGCCACTATCAACTTGACCGACGACAGCAATCAGCTGACCCCGCTGCACTCTAAGATTTATCCTGCATTCATGAATATTCATGTTAACGTCTGACAAACTACAGCCAATAGTGCGCTTTCTCTGACTCACACCGCCACATTAGGTAAGTAATGATGAATATTCTGGTCTAATATTGTGACACCCAACAGCCAACAATACGCTTTCTCTGATTTGAATATAATACTCGCAGCGCGAGGTATGCACTGTACAGATCAGAATCAGAATCAGAATTTTCGTTGTTTGAAGTAAATAAATTACTGTACGTTCATAAACATATCTGCCTATAAATTTAGATACACAACATAGATAAATATATTATTTCCCATAGATGTGCTGCAGGCGAGGTGGCCATTTTATTCTCATCCATAGAAAATGACCTAGGTCCTTTACAACGTTTATGAAGACTAGCTTATTGGTGACACGATTCCATATGGACACAATATTTCAACTGATTTATCAAGCTTCATTGCGCGTGTAAGCACTTGTATTGTGTAGTATTTACCCTTTAAGACATGTACCAGTGGAGCTGTCCCACTGAAAGTTTCCATCCTCAATACACACTGCAGTGCCTACAATGTTAACCCTCAACAGTCACTCAAGAATTACGAACCAGTATTATGAGTCAGTACAAAACATGTTGTCATCATCACCTCAGTAACAGAGGTAAGGGAAATGGCGCAGTTTTGCTGCTACTTTGTAATTAAAGGTCGGTCACACATTATATCACTCAATATTCAAGCATGAAAATCTTGCCCATTGTAGAAGACGCGTGAAAAAATACTAGATTTGTGCTGATTAGAACTCGCAACCTCTCGCATCTAAGGCAGCGCTTCTAGTTAAAATGAAATTTTATTGATTTATAGTGACGTTTTAACACATGGCTATCAAAGACACTTAACAAATTTACATTTACTATGATAAACTAGAAGTACGAGGAATACATTTCAAAATCGAACTTGGCATGCCATATATGAGTCGAAAATAAAATAGACATATGAAGTAAGATCACAGATTAAGAAAATATTAACGATAAGAAAAAGATAAGATAAAGAAAATATGGAGTTCTAGCCACACGGCACCGAGGAAGGAGAGTAGCTGAGATGGTAAAGCACGAGAGTAAAAAACCAAGTGAACTATATGAATACCACGCATTATCAATTTTATTTTGTCTTTTGTATCCTCGAGCAAGGTACTTGATATCAATTAGTGTTCTGGGTGACTTAAACATCAGTACCTCGTGGACAAACGGCTTTATATCCATTGAGAAAGTAGAAATTGGAAGAAGTTGCCAGGACCCCACACAAAGCTGTCAAATGGCTCTAAAATGCAACATGACACTTTACTACCTTTTAATCACCTTAGTGATATCATTAGCTGTCACCAGGCAATAAAACATTTGTGACAAAAATGAATTTGTAAAGAGCTATATTGGTAGTACCTTCACATATGTTATTGGTAGGATTGTCTTCGTCCAGTGTATTATAAGTAACGTTGTCCGTATCGATGTCACAGTGCGAGAGAAACCGCGAAATTCTTGCTAGCGCCGTTCTGGCCTGAATGACAAGACAATGGAGGAGTGTGAACATTTAGTTCACAGTCTGCGATAGTCTGTAATAATTGATGATGTCGCACACTCTGCGATAGTCTGTAATAATTGATGATGTCGCACACTCTGCGATAGTCTGTAATAATTGATGATGTCACACACTCTGCGATAGTCTGTAATAATTGATGATGTCACACACTCTACGATAAATTGCCGATAATCTGTCCTATTTGATGATTATCTACAAAGAGATGACAAAATAGTGAAGAATAAGGCCCGAGAGAGACCAGAGAGCATCTGAAGCACAGCGACATCACAGGGGGAAAAGCCCTCACATAACCAAACTGTAGAAGGCTACCTAGACCCCCGTCTAACAGATTGGACTCAAGGTGCTTTTTGCCTGTATACTGACTAGAGCGGGAATCAAACCAAGGTCTTCTGGATTGAAAATTAAACGATCTAACCACTATGTTGACCGCTCCATCAAGTTCTCATATTATAGAATAAATTAATAATTAATAAATTTTTGACCATTTTCAGATAGAGGATTAAATTCGGAAAAAATACAAAATGTAGGAGTAAAAAAAAGCTTATCATAAATAATGTAAGGAAGACATTTTATGTTGGATTTTGATTCATAGTAAATATGAGTAACATACTGAGGCGAGTTCAGTTATGACCAATGGAAAATCACTTAGAGAATGTCTGAGCATGTTGAAGAGTGCGATGGTGACAAAAGCGTCGACTGGCCATAAGTAGTCCTGCGGTAATAAGAAGCTGTAGGTACCAAAGGTGGTCAGGCATACCTGTGGAAAAGATTATGAGAAAGGTGGCAAAATATTACCTGCGCCGATAAGTTTTTATGACAAATGTGTCGAGGGATACCTGTTGAAAAGAAGATTGTGATAAAGGTGGTAAAAAATACCTGTGCTGACAAGTTTAGATGACAAATGCGTTAGAGATACCTGTTGAAAAGATTGTGAGAAAGGTGGAAAAGAATACCTATGCGGATAAGTTAAGATGACAGAGGTAGTGAGGGACATGAAATATGTGGAACTGACAAAGATGGTAAGAGATATGTTATGGTTGAATAGATGGAGAAAAATGCACAGAAAAAAAACCTACACCTCTTATGGGACACATGGTGAAATAGGTAAAGGTAATAAAGATAGTAAGGGATACCTGCAGAATGGGTAGATGTAAGAGATGTGGTAAGGGACTGTAAACATTAAATGTGGTACATTTTAAATAGACCTAATACCTCCGGAAGATGTACGTAAATGTGACAAACATGGTCTGAGATAACTGTGAAATAAGTAAAGCTGAAAAGGATACCTCTGGAATAGATCAAAGTAAGAATAATGATAAAAGAATTAAGTACATCCACAGATAGTAATGTGGCAAAAAATTCACATACTCAGATATAGGTTTTCTGCAATCCCAAATGTAGGCCATGCTATCAATGTTGTATCACCGTATCAGATATTTGACTTGAGAAGAGTCAAGACTGCAAGGTCTGCCTATGGCTATAAAATTTAGAGATTGAATACATTTCCACTACTTCGTGAGTAAACAAATAACTGAAAAACTGGTTAACCATATATCATATTTTCAATTCAAGTTTTTTATCTATTATTCTGTCATCTACTGATCGATTCAAATAACCAGTTCACACGTCTCACCAAAAAAGGATTAATCGCAACAATGGCTGAAGAGATCGCCGTCAAACGGTTGATCTTATGGAGGACCAATAACTCGCATCGGCGTATCTTCTTGATTTCATGCTCAAAGGCCCCTTCCCATGCATAAAGCTTCAGTGCCTTCAACAATAGCAACTAGCGGGTTTGTTAGCAGCTAAGCTTCATGAAGGTAAACTAAATGTACTACTGTTTCAGAAGAGAAATGCACAGAAAAACCTATACCTACGATGGGACTGAAACGCACGACCACCAGATAACCGGTCTGTTGCTCTACCAACTAAAATACATAGGCGAGCTTTCTTTTGTGCATTTAGGTATTTCACACCTTTTTTGAGAACCGCTGATATAAAATATCAGTATATAATGCCTGCGATATACTCATATATCTGTAACGAACATGGTGGAATAGGAATTGATTGGCCGATTATTGACCAAAGAAAATGTGAAACATCAAGTGCAACACAGAAAAAACCTAAACTTCTAATGAGACTCAAACCCACAACCTCCAGATAACCAGTCTGGTGCTTTAGCAACTTTCCAACCTGTAATATGAGGTCATTGCAAGCTTCACAGAAGTGTTTAACATAGACAATTTTTATACAGATAGCGGATGAAGTGTAGAGGAATATATCAGACAAAAACAATGGTTATACAGATGTAGATATTGACCTTGATTTCAGTGATGACCTCACTCATCATCTTCACTCTCTCATTTTTTAGTGACGTCAACAATTCGTGGTTTGTTGATATTTTTCGCAGGATGGCGCTGTTAACGACCATCAGTGTAATGATCGTGCCAATGCCTGCAAAGACTGACTCCCCCATTGTCCAAAAGAGCATGTAAGTGAGAACTGCAATTTCAACTGGGGTCGTCCACACATGCCAGAAGTAGAGAGACACGTTCAGCAGTTGTTCCGTATCACTTGATACCAGCTCAATGATATCGGATATGCTACTCTCACACCGACCCAGATTAAATGTGGTCAGAACCTGTGTGGGTCAAATGTTTGTTCTAAAGTTGCAACCAGAAATTACGTGGGTAAAATGCTGCGTCTCAAAATTGCAATCGGAACAAATCAGAACAAACATCTCACAAAATTGTTGTCAGAACCCGCATGGGTCAAATGTTTTGTGCTAAAGTTGCGGTCAGAAGCCGCATGGGACTAGTTGCCACAAAGATAAACAGTGAGACAAGACACCACCTCATAAGTTAAATAAAATGACTATAAAATGATGATAATAATAATAAAGTAGAGTGATTATGAAAGGGCCATCTTCCTCATGATGTGGCTATATTGGCTATGACATTGTAAAGTGTCATCGACATCATCTTGTCATTATTGACAGGATGGGATAATTCGGCACGACAAATAAAGCTCTATTATTATTATCATCATTATTATGTTTTGAATGTTAAGGCCACTGTCTTTGGTGATGATATCATTACGCTATCCCATCCTCTCACTGTCCACAGTCTTGACCCCACATAAATGTAGCAGAGTGAGCGACATGGGTAGGCTATTGGTTGTTATTGAAAACCAGTGACATAAATGGATGACAATGAATTGTCCGATGTAAGTTGTCACCACAACATAGACATCGTGGTGCACACAGAGCAAATGGGTCTCACTTCCATTATAAGAAACCAATAAAAAACCAACATCTCACACAACAGGTGAATGCCAGACATGTACTTACATACAACATGGCTAATACGACAACATACATGTCTCATCCTAGACCTAGAGCATCATTTAAGAAGCTGAGCAAGCTGGTTTAAATCTCAATATTTTAAAAATCAGTTTTAAAATTTTATTTTGTTGAATGCCATAATTTACTCATCTATGATAATCTACTCATTGCAAGCAGAATAATACTCTTCATGTCCCTTGAATGTTTTAGAGATAACTAGGGCTATTACGTTAATCCCCGAATTGTACATAGATAATAAAAGTCAGTCTAACCTTTCTGTAGATGATGGAAATAAGTGCTGATTGGAGCCGTATTCCAATACGGCAGCCATTTATGATTTGATTCTGCTGTGTCAGGGAGGTGAGGATTACAAAGATGGCAAAAAACAAGGCCATGGTGTAAGCTCTCCAGATATACCCCTCAGGAGAAAAAGGTCTGGCTATCTGTCCCAGCAACACGCTGAAATAGTGTTTTATAAGCGAATTGAATGTAACAGAACCGAGTATGGTAACAGACAAAATATCAGCATCGTCGATGACTCGTGTCATTATTGGAGGGGGTGGGGATCATGTGAGAGTGACGGGCAGAGAGTGATTCAGTGAGTGTTACAAGGAGATATCTTGACTTTGGTATACTTGAACCCATGACTGCCAAATGACTGGTTTGGCCCTCCAGGCATTTATGCACAGTAGTACATAATATAGTTGGCCTTTGTAGCTCAGTAAGTAGAGCACCAGACTGGGCATTTGGGAGTCATGGGTTCGAACCTCGTTGGCGGCAAGATTTTTTCAAATTTTCTTCATGTTATTCATGGACATCGTGATATATGTTTTTTGGTTAATTGTTTTTTGGTTAATGTAACGAGATATAAAATAGACAGGTGAGATGGAGACAAAATTGACTGAACAATCACAGTATGAAACAGATGGACCTGGGTCTATCTATGGTGGCAAGTCGGCGAAAAAGGGAATGCTATGATAAAAATCACAAGGCCAAGTGGCTTGAAAATAAAATTTAGCATTTCATGGCCAAAACCTAGAGAAAATTTCTTCGCAAACAAAATAATGCATCTTCTTAGCTGGGTCATCATAGAGATGTGGGTTGCCATGTAACCGCATAGGGTAACCATATCAATTGTATGGGTAACTGCATCAATTGTATGGGTAACCACATCAATCATATGGGTAACTGAATCAATCGTATGGGTAACCGTATCAATTATATGGGAAACCATATCAATTGTATAGGTAACTGCATCAATCGTATGGGTAACTGTATCTATCGCATGGGTAACTGTATTTATCGTATGGGTAACCCTATCAATCGTATGGGTAACGGTATCAATCATATGCGTCAACATATCAATCATATAAGTAAACATATCAATCATATAAGTAAACATATCAATCATATAAGTAAACATATCAATCATATGAGTAAACATATCAATCATATGAGTAAACATATCGATTCAGTAGATATACATTTCTGTGGAGAAATTATTTATGTTACCATAGGTCGATGCTATATGATTGATTATTAGTACCTAATTAAATATGTTTTATTTCGTGGTGATATAATTTCAATTAAAATCCTAATAAAATATCAGACGAAACCTGGCATAAGTAATAAGTTGAACATACCGCATGAGTACGGGCTGCAGCAAGGTGAAGAATAAATTACCCGCAACAATGACTTGCGTCCCAAGAGCCTCGCACAAAAACGTTTTCACAATGGGCAGCGTAATTGATGCGTAGTCTTTATCATTAGACAGTGTGTAAAACTCGGTAAGGGACTTGGTAGCAGCTCCGTCCTCATTGGCTGAGCTGTTATACGGTCGGGTAATTACTGTTGATACTACGTAAAATATGGCATTAACGTGACCATTATAATGACTTGAATATATTATAATTGGTAGGGGATTATTTCATTATTGTATAAAAAAGTAAGATACAGTATCAATAAGAATGCCATGTAAAGTGGAAATGATACAGTATCGATAAGAATGCCATGTAAAGTAGAAATGATTCGGTATCTATAAAAATGCCATGTAAAGTGGATATGATACACTATCGATAAGAATGCTAGGTAAAGTGAAAATGATACAGTATCAATAAGAATGCCATGTAAAATGAAAATGATACAGTATCAATAAGAATGCCATGTAAAGTGGATATGGTACAGTATCGATAAGAATGCCATGTAAAGTGGAAATGATACAGTATCCATAAGAATGCCATGTAAAGTGGAAATGATACAGTATCGATAAGAATGCCATGTAAAGTGGAAATGATACAGTATCCATAAGAATGCCATGTAAAGTGGATATGATACAGTATCCATAAGAATGCCATGTAAAGTGGATATGGTACAGTATCCATAAGAATGCCATGTAAAGTGGAAATGATACAGTATCCATAAGAATGCCATGTAAAGTGGATATGATACAGTATCGATAAGAATGCCATGTAAAGTGGATATGGTACAGTATCGATAAGAATGCCATGTAAAGTGGAAATGATACAGTTTCGATAAGAATGCCATATACAGTAGAAATGATTCAGTATTGATAAGAATGCCATGTAAAGTAGAAATATGAAATGTGACATTTATTTAGCACATTTCGACACGTAAGAGTGCAGCCCCCTAATAGTGTAAAGGTTAACAAACAATAACTGTAGGCAGCACTTAAACATGCACTAGAAATTTTACATGTGGGGCATGCATAGCTACGTGTGCAGCCAAAAACATCTATACTTCCTTGCACTGTCTATGCTTTTTACTAGAAGCTTTGGACTAAATGTGATATTCCCTAACAGGAACACGATATAAAGTTTGATCTCATTCAAATTGCACAAAATTTTAGTTTTATTTGTTTGCAAGAGACTGTGTCAATTATTAAATCATGAATGACCGACAATAGGGTTGTATAAACTGTCATTAACGATTAATTAATACATCTAATAGACGATTGTACCGTAGGTAGCGACAAGTATGGAAACCTGTGTAATGAAGCCTGGCGCTTCTTTCTTTCCTTGAATGATGCCAATGTCTTTAACCAAAAACGCTGCAACCGCGGAGTAACTGCTTCACACTTCAAATCTGTTCGTAGTTCCCACAGGTCATCCTCCACTATCGGACGCTTCAACCCCAGACGCAGTAAACTAAGTGAGAGACAAGGGCTAAGAGTTAATCATGAAAATAATTAGTTAAAAATTGGTAATACCTGTCCAGGCCTTTCTTGGTCCATATATGATTGTATATTATATGTAGTTGATACAATAAATTGGTTAACCTCAATAATATAGGGTGTGGGAAAACACCTAGTGCGAAAAACCCACTAAGTCTGGGCAGACAAATGACCTTTTTCGATTCACCCCACTCGTTCCAAATATCTACAGATGGGCAATATATGTTGCACACTCCGCTAAGTCTATGATAGTTATCATTGGTTATCATTATAAATTCAGAGAATGATACAGGATTTGACAATATCTATAAATAGGCGATCATTGGTTCTTCACAGAATTAGCCTATACTCTGCCCTCATAGGATATAGCTAGCCTCATTTATCATGGATGGGAAATCGACGTAGTGCAACCCACAGAGTTAGGGCATACTTCAAACAAATGCCAACAAAGAGACTGCCTTTTACCTAAATCTGTGATAGGTGATGGTTAAGTCTCATTAAATTATGACGTAGAAGGGAGGTAAAGACGTAGTGGTTTCACAACGCTGTAGTCATCACTGAAGTCGCAGGTTCTAAACCGCCCAACGGTTGACTTCACGATGATCATTATAGCGTCATTATGCCCGACTACTGGAGTAAACCATTTCTAAAATGAGTAGATGTCTGAAATCATCCATCTGTGCTGAATAGCCACGCCATAGACAATTAATGGACAATTAATGTAAACGGTATCTGACAGCCTTTCTTGGCTGATATTTGCGGTCTATAAATGTTGTACTTTACCTCTATCATTACAAAGGGCCCTCGCAGTATGAGCTGCCCAAGAAGATACCTGCCCAGTAATAAAAAAATTTAAGTTTTTTAATTACTGAAATTTCCGAAATATTATTAATTACATTATCATTAGAAAGAATTTAAAATGCATGGCTATTAGACATTGAATAATAGAGCTAAACGCCTGGGTCAATACTGCTATTTGGCTCAATATTTGCCATAGCTCAAAGGATTTTCACAACATGCCTGATCTTACTCATCTGAAGAAGATTAAATGATCTTCAGCATACAAAACATTGACAACAATTATCCACAATTCGATAATTAAACTAAATTCAAAATCATTAATATACATTGTTATTTGACGATAAACATAATAAACTCGAACTTACAGGAAACAATATGAAAACGTGATTCGAGAGAGAAAAGATGCTGACATCTCAGGGGGGGCTTTCTGAAAACATTAATATCAGGTGAAAACACTGTCAATGCGACAATGTCATATACTCGTAGTTAATAATTAATTTGTTACACCTGTAAAAATAGAGGGTGACTACAACATGGTTGCATGTACTAGGGTAAAGACACTCAGATGCAAAACAAATCAATGTTTGTGGCATCTATTCAATGCAGATACAATACCTTTGACTTTTGACATATCTGCCGTAAAGGATGATCTCAAAAATCAAGCAATTTTAGAGATTGATGTACTCCAACGACAAAAATGACTCGGTGACGGTCTAGAGCAAAAAAGGGAGTTTCCAACGCATGACCTGTTGCTCGCAAGTATAGCTATCAGTAACAAGCATGGTAGACTATAAATTAAATGGATGATTTTTGTGCTTTTTGCTATATTAACGTTATGTTCATAGTGATAGCCATTAACATTATCAGCTATTCTATATATTTTCAAGTCTACCATGTTGGTTACAGATATCTGCGTATGCATATCACTGGCATGCTATACAGACTTTAAATATTAGTGTGTTCTCAAACAGGTGCCCAATAACTGCACAAATATATAAATTTGAGTCTCACCGGAGGTAAAGGTTTTTTCTGTGCATTTTCCGCCTAATTTTTATGACATTAATTCTTTTACTGTCCCTAACTTTTTGACATCAATTTCATTACTGCTCTCCACTATAATAATAATAATAAAATATTATCATTTGTGTCCCGCCATAATTCACGATGAAGGTAATGTTCAGTGGTGTGTTATTGCCCTTAACTTATATTGCATAAATTGAATTACTGCCCCTAATTTTTATTGCATAAATTCTATTACTGCCCTTAGCTTTTATTGTGTAAATTCTATTACTGCCCTTTGCTTTGACAGCATAAATTCTATTCCTGTCATTAACTTTAATGACATAATTTAATTAGTGCCCGACTTATTTATATGCTGTAATAGTGGCCAAATTTTGTTGAATTCAGTCTATGTTATTTCATTGTACTTTAATCAAGATAATACCGCTCTTTGAACATGCGAACAAGTTTTCTTGCATTCTACATATTACATAAATATTTTATTATTATTGTGAGTTGCTGTTAACCAATTGCAATTTTGCACTGAAAAACTCACTCGTTTAGCAAATTGGGTCTCGTAACGTAGTTCTGCGAAACAGTTAAGAATCAGCATGATGGTTGTCAATGCCAAATCAGCATGAAATAGAGACCATACAAATGTGCTCATTTTGTCTGTAAGGAGCACATGCTGGTACAGTGGCGAAATCTTCGTGATGAATTCAAGGATCCAGAAGACCAATAAGAAACCGGATGTGACCGTTCCGGCACGCCGAATGAGATACATCAACAAAATTGAATACATCTGAAACAATTGTCAGAATGAGATACATCAACAAAATTGAATACAT
>WURV02134425.1:0-39995 GCA_011762755.2 Epimenia babai
AGCCCGGTCATCGCGCCTGCTTTGGGAGCAGGAGGTCGCAGGTTCGAATCCTGCCACCCCGACATTCTGCCTTGCCGTCCGTTCTGAGACGGTTTTTTGCTCTCAACCGATATGGCGAGGGTTTATAATTTGCTTGTATTTCGTTTATAACTCATTTATGATTTTATGTAATTTATTTAAAATATGAATTTCATTGTGTCCAAGTTTGTGTCCGAAAATGTGTCCAAGTGAATTTTCCGCTGTACATAAAAAAAAGTAAGGCTTCAAAAGCTGGCTTTGTGAAGCCATTTTTTAAGTTTCAACTTCATAAAAAATCGAGAGAGCTATTCACAAGCGTGCCTGTACCTGTGCGCGACTGGACTGGTGACGGCGTGCATAGTCGCAACGAATTTTCGGAACTGTATAATAAAAAATTCAAAGAGATGAGGCACTGGCTGATGAGGGAAGTGCTGACGGATTCGTTTATTTCGTTTGCGGTGCTGAAAGAGAGGTTTTACAAAAAATTCAATGAGCCAGTTGATGATGATTCCTCCAAAATATTGCCATTCTTCGAGTACTGCGAGGAGTACTTGCGTGGCGATGCAACGCTGAGAGACACTACCAAGCGCCAGCATCGTACTAAGTTGCGGATGTTGGCAAAATTCAAACCGAATTTTGACTGGAAAGACTTGAAATATTCGCAAATCAAAAAGTACGAGTCATTTCTACTTCAGCAAACTTATGAGAGGCGTGGTGAGACTTTTTCATTCTCAAAAACTCATGTAAAAAAACACTTGGTTACGCTTCGCAAGTGGTGTACGGTGGCAATTAAAAATGAGATTATTTCGAAAGATCCTTTTGATAATTTTGTGTGGAAAGTCTATAATAAAGCGGAGAAGCAAGCGAGGAAGCGAATAGTGTATCTCTCGAATGCTGAAATTGACAAATTGCTATCGCTCGATACGTCCAAAATGGATGAGCGATTGCAGCACGCACACGATTATACTGCTATCGCTCTCTATACTGGATTCGCTATAAAAGACATGCGGGAATTGGACGATTCGGTAATTACCGAGTACGAATATGAGGGCAAGGCTGGACTAGCAATTTATAAGGATAGAGGCAAAACTTCAGAGCCTATCTATATTCCACTGTTTTTGCTTCACGGAGGGAAGCCAGAGCAAATTATCCAAAAATATCACGGTTCGGGTAAAAAATACTTCGATGTGCGGGAGAGTGACATTCGCAGAAATATAAAGGCACTGGCTGGACTAGTGGGAATTAGCAAAAATGTAACGCCTCACAGCTTACGTCATAGTTGTGCAACTTGGCTACTCTACTTGGGAGTGCAGATAGAAGTGGTTCAGCGGATTCTTGGGCAGGAAGATATCAAGTCCACGATGATCTATTCGCATATCAATGAAGATAATATCAATGAAAATCTTCGGCAGACTTTTAATAAATAGCCTATTTATTATTTCTTCTATTGAACTGATTCAAGGCTTTGAGGTCTCCATTTTTGGCAAGTTCGAGCAGACCTCTGTCAATAACATAATCTAGAGTGTCCCTACCTTTTTGGTAAAGCTGATAAAAAACCGCTTTTGGATTTTCCATTTCTTTACTTATTTCCTCAAATGTAAGGTCAAGTATATTTGCCATTTTTTGGGCTGAGTAGCCAAAAGCACCACAATTGATAATTATTTCTTTTTCAGCATCTGTTATTTTCATGAATTCATATATTTTTCAATCCAATTCTTGTGAAAGTCAAAAGATTGCTTACAATCTTCTATGATGTACTGTTCTATCCGAGCATTGTCGGAAAGATTCCCAGAACCTTCGAAAACAATATATTTATTATCGGTGGTTTTACAAAGAAAAACTTTTGCATGGCTCCAAGCAAATTTAACAATAGTATTGGGATTGTTTTTTGCAAAATTAACTAGATCAGCTGTCCATTTTTCATACTTTTTATTTTCCCTAAAAAAAGATGAAAGTAAGATATATGTTTTTATGTGCGTTTTTTCAATTATTGATTTTAAAAATCTAACAGAATTCAAATTCATGCGATAAATAGCGATATACATATCTGTTATATTGTGATTTAAATTAATTAACTCTAGTACAGTAATAGCGTTGAATGATTTAGTCGTTACTATTCTGTATTGAGTATTTTTTTCTATTTCATTCCCTATAATTTCTTTAAAAGAAGAGATTGATTTGTGGACAATTTTGTCATATTTGATTTTAGCAAAGTAGTCATCTTCAATAATATTTTCCTTATTTTTTAAATCAAACCAACTCATTTTTAAACCTCATTTTCCTTTTGCAACTTATTGAGTGTGCCGAGTCCTTCCTCGACATCTTGTAGGTTCTGAGTGACTTGAAGGGAGGACTGCCAAGTGGTAATTTCGTTGCGGAAGGACTGAAAAGCCTCTACTAATTCTGTATTCTGCTCAGCTGGCTGTGCTTGCACTATTACTGGTGCGGGAACTCGTTGAGTAGTGGCTGGTGGGGTAAATGGATTCACGGGACCTCCCGCTTGGAATTTTCTATTCATTTTGTCGAGGACATTCGCTCCGATGCCTCGTACAGCTTTGCGGGAGAATACGAATTCGCCTCCTTCCATTTCTATTGGCTGATTTGAAGATTTTATAATAGCGGGGATGCCACCAGCGAAGTGTCGGGGACCTTCGAGAAGTCCTCCTTTCTCAAATTTAGCACCTTGAATATTCCGCAAAGCCATAGCACTACGTGCTACTGCAAGTGCGGTTTTTACGCCTGCTATCACTTGGGCAGCGCCGGGGAAGAACGTATTCAGAGGATTTTTGTTAGCGTGTTCCCAAATTGCCTGAATTTCAGATGCTAGGCTAACGGTTACGTTAGCGGTTTGGAATGCTTTTATTGCTCCCGCATTTCGCTTCCGCGCTGCCTCGTCTTGAGATAATAATGCAATACCAGTATTTATAGAATTTTGGAAAGTAGCTAACCCCTCTTTATCTAATTGTTTTTTAAGTGCTTGGTATTTTTTTTCGTCAGCCAATTTTTTATCTTTTTTGGCTTTTTCGTCGGCTATTTCTTTCTCATTCCATTTTAGATTTATTTCATTAATTTTTTGTTTTTCGATATCTAACAATAGCGCCTTCTGCTCGGCTATTTGTTCTTCAGTGCCGATGAGAGCCTCTATCTTACGCTCTGTATCGAGTTGCATCTGAGCTATCTCTTGCTCGGCACCTTCAGCCATCGCCTCTATCACAAGGTCTTGTATATTTCGACGAACTTCAAGCATTTGAGCCTCTGCTTCTTCCCTATTCTTCACTTCCTCAGCGGTTAAGGATTTTCGTTCGGCTAGGATTTCTCTATCAACTGTATTTTCGAGGCTTTTAGCACTTGCTCGTTTTTTAGCTGCTTGGGCTTCAAATTGAATCCGTTCCGCCTCAAGTTGCGCTAGTTCCATTTTATCTTCTCTCGATGTGTCGTTGAGTGCGTGTTCTTGCTTCATTTTGGAAATTTTCAAATCCAAAAATTTCTGCTCAAGGCTGAGTAATTCGTTCTGCGCTAGCCACGCTTCTTGAGCTGCTTTTTTACGCTCGGCATCCGAGCGACTTTGGTCTTGTGCTATTTCCTTCCCCTCGTTATAGAGTTTATTAAGTTCGGCTCTGCGTTTTACGAGGTTAATTTCAGTTTTTTCAATTTGTTTTTGGATTTGGTCGAGTTTAGCTCCAGCGTCGAGACCTTCCTTTACCCATTCGCTTGCTCCGTCAAATGCCTTTTTTATTTTTGAAGTTGCGTTGGTTACGCCAGTGCCTAGCTGAATTGCTCCGTCAGCTAGTTGGCTGAACCCTTCCTTAAAATCACCTTTAAGAATTTTGACGATAGCTTTTGCCATCACAGAAAATGACTTAAATCTATTAATTACATTTTCTAAAATTACTTTTCCTAGTTTTTTAAGAGATTCGATAGGATTTTTGATTGCATTGCTCAAAAATTTGAATCCTTTACCTCCCAAATTTTGTATCACACCAAATAATCGAGCAAAAACCGCTCTGAGAGGTCTAGTAACGGCAGTCACTTTGTCCATACCTGCCTGAGTAGTAGCAAAATAGCTAATGAGTGTACCGAGTGCAACTATCAATGCACCTATGCCAGTGCTTATAATGGCAGCTCGCAACGTCTTGAATCCAGTAGCTACGAGCCGAACGCCTGCAGATACTTTTGTCAATATTCCTGCAAAAGGCAAATAATTACCAAATTCAGCTACTGAGGCTTTATTTGCTTGACTTACGCCATAGATTTCTTTTTTCATTTGGCGCATTTTGGCATTGACTTTTTGTAAGTCTTTTGTTTTTTCCTTAAATCCAGGGTCTGTGGATTTCATTTTGCGGAGTTGGGCGTTGAGACGCGCTGATGATGCTCCCATCTCTTTCAGAGTTTGACCAGCTTTTGTGCCGTCTGACAAAATGATTTCTATGTGCGCTTTAGCCATTTGTTATTGATTTTGCTATTGTTTTTTCTACTTCTTCAGAGAATGAAGTAATTATATCATTATTCATTGTACTAAGTACTTTCGATTTTCCAAGAGCTGGCTTACGCCAATTCTTACTTTTATGTTTTTTGAGATACATGGATTTTGATTTTGAAATAGCGAAAGCGACTCTATCTCTCTGCTTGTCTTCTGAGATGCGGGGGGTGGCTTTTTCGTAGCCAGGGATTTTTTTGAGGGTGATTTTTTTGTCTTTGAGCCACTGGCTGAGTTCTAACATCGGCAGGGGCTTGCTGAAGTCCATTTTTTTCAACCCAATAAGGGTACCTTGCGGGGCGAATTTGACCTTGATGACTGGCGAATCGGTCTCGGTGCTTGGCTCGATGACTACTTGTACGCTATTGGCGAGTTCGCCAGAGGCTCGGTATTTACTTTTGCGAAGTTCATTTTGTACTGCTGTGAGTATGAGAGGGGCATGCTTGCGGGCGATGTCATCGAGTTTTTCGCGAATATTTTCTGGCAGGGGTGCGCTCATGGGGTAAATATGAGCGGAAAAGCGAAGTTTTGAAAGGACGAGTTTTTTTGTTTATAAATGTGGATAACTTTTAAAAAAAAAAACTTGCAAGGTGTAAAAATAAGTGTTATATTTATACTATAATTTAATTTTCAACAACTAAACTTCAACACAATGAAAAACTTAAAAAAACACCCGCAGTACACTAACGAACATTACGAGTATTTGACCACCAAGGGCTATACCAATGCTGAAATATTAGCATTGTGGGATAGGGATTTGGCTGATGGCAAGGAGCCATGCCGAGTCAACAAGTACAAAATAGACTGGGCGGCTGAGGCTACCAAAACATTTGGTTGTCTGCCAAGTGCGAATCTTGAGCGAGCCATCGGCGATTTGAAAAAGCTAGCGGTTTGAAAAACGTAATAATTCTAGTAAAAAGAGACTCCTACGAAGCGTGGGGGTCTCTTTCGCATATATGCAGAGAGTATGATTTCAGCTACAATTATTTGAAGCGTAAAAAATTTCCTTTCACTTACAAGGGTATTAGATTTGTAAAGGTGGGGTTTAGGGAGCGGGGTTGATAAGAGTATTTTTATCATTTTCCTGCTGTCAGGAAAATGCTAATGGAGCCTGTGAGAGGGGTAAAACAAAAAAATGGCAGTGATATACTGCCATTTTTTTATAAGATTATTAAAAATCAGAAAATACTACCTCTTGCGGATTGTGAGTTCGCAATCGATAATGTGAAGTATTTTGTTGAGTTTGTCAGAAAGCGACACGATTTTTCGCTGAATGTTGCCATTTGGTTTTTTGTAATAGATTTTTTCCAAACTTCTGAATGTGCGATACTCGGTGAATTGCATTTCATCCCTAACTTGCTCGATGAATGGCACTCTGAATGACATATCCATAAGCACTTCTTCGGATACTTTTTTGTACGGAAGATAAAATTCGGGGGCGAGGGATTCTTCGTAGTCGTCTTCTACATCTTCCTCACTACCGTGTATAATTTCCGACAAAAGACGGAGGTCATCGATTGATAAAATAAGAGTAAACTGCTCTTCGGGCTCATCGTATTCTCCCTCCTCATAGGGAGAGAGGGTAATCGTCCCCTCTCTCTTGCACCAGTCCTCCTCGACATTGAGGATGGTGTATTGTTGGATTTTTTCTTTTTTACTTGTAGTCATTGTTTTAGAATTTTAGTTATAAAAAAAAGCACTCGGCATATTGCCGAGTGCGATAATAAATTAGCAAATTTGGCGCATGTTATTACGTGCATATTCTTGTACTTCGTCTCGGTCAATTTCTCCCCAAGCAGCTTTTTCTCTCCCCTCCTCAAGCAAACTATCATAATTTGTATTAGTATGCCTTGAGTGTGCTGATAGGATGGCGAATGCGTGATCTATATTTTTTATTGGGCGAAGTGGATTTGCTCTTTGCATTTGTCTAATTAACGTGGCTCTCTTAGTCGAGTATCGATCATACTGCCTAGCTTCGACCATTTGGATTCTGTCCTCTTTTGCATCGATTTTGCTTTCGGCAATTAGCTGAGCCTCCTCTATAGATATATCAGTTAGTTTTGCGAGTCGTTTGCACCACTTTTCTTGACGTTGCTCATCAGTGAGCTTCACAGAAGGATTTGCTTCAACTTCTTTTTTGATTTTGTTGAATTTACGCATATCGCCAAGCGAGTTGATTTCTACAGCCAATGGTAATCTCTCATAGCCGTAGCCGTTGTATTCACCTTTAGGATTGAAGGTTATCAATCCAGCTTTCTTGACAGCATTAATTAATTTTCTATTTCCGTCAAGCGAAATAGTTTTCCTTAGGTACTCTTTTTTAATAGTTTTCATAAGTTTATTATTTTAGTTATACATTAGTTATATTTAATTATACGTCAAATATAACGAAAGGTTTTGAATTATTCGTTAAATAATACGAATATTTTTTATTTTTACCTTAATTTGTAATAATTCTAAATAACAGAGGGATATATCACACACTGAATAGTGTGATGTCTGCGGGCTGGATTCCGTCCATTGTGAGGCGGATATTAATGTCGTTGATGAGGTAGTGGTTGTTGTCGATGCGGACTTTCCGCTCCCAGTCGAGGGAGGCGATGTCTTGCGGGGAGAGTAGGATTTTGGCTTTTAGCTGCTTGCGATGGAGGAGGAAGTGGATGTAGGATTTCCAGTAATTTTCGACTATGCCGTTGGGACCTGCGAATTGGTTGCGGTATTCTTTGCCGTGGACTTGGGCATCTACACGTTTTTCTGAAGAATTATATTTGTAATGAAATATTCTAAATGCGTTGTGTTTTTTTGTTGTTTTAATGGCTTCACCAGAATATCTCTCTGATATAGTAGATAATTTGGTTTGAATATTTTGATAATTACTACCAATCTTATACTCGTCGGATTTTTCAGCGAACTTGTCATCTTTAAGCAATTCTGCGGATAAATGAACCCCACTAGATTTGATATTGGTAATACTCAGAGGAGCAACTACCTTTTTTGTAAGGTCGAGGTATTTTTTATTGTGAATTATCTTATCTCTAAAATGGATATAGAGGGTGTTGTCTCTTTTCAATAAATAAATAGAAAGGTTGTATCTTTTCTGCAATTCCTTAAAAAAGTCATTGATTTTTATTTTTGGGACAAGTTCTTTCAAATTAAAAAAACCTGTCCATTCTCTAAATTCTTGAGTACCAATTTTAGCCTTACTTCCTAAAATGGAAGGAGAATCAATAAGCATATTTGGGAAGTCTTTAGAATCTATAAAAGTACCTCTTATTCTAATTTTTAAATATTTAGAAATAAAATCAAAAACAAAAGAGAGTAAAGTAAAAGGTTGTAAAATAACAAGCACATTAAAAGCATTGGCTTTATACACGTTTATTTTTCCTCTATAATTATCATTTATAGAACCATAAGAATAAATATCATCATTATTCATTATAGCAACATCGAGAGAAGGAAATATGATTCCCTCATAGTTCGAAGATAATCTTGGGTTAGCTAAATTTTCAGCATATATATTATGGTTATTTACAAAAGAATAAACAACACTCCATCCCACGCCCTTCACATCACTTGAAACAATAGGGTAAGAGAATTCTTTATTTTCTTTTGGAATAATTCTTAAAGAATAATCATAAATCATTTCAGCCTTAAATACTAAATTCTTATTATTATTAATAGAATAGACAATAGGAAAAACTGTCCCCTGAGAGCGATAAGTTTTATTATTAATAGATACATAATAAGTATAAATAGTTTCTGTGGGTCGCAGATCATTTTTTTCTTTAATAAATTTAGTGCATTTAAGAACCACAGACCTTGGCATAAACTCTTCTATTTGTGACAAAAAAGACAAAGGATATTTTTTATCCAAAACATCCCCAATATCCAAAGCCTTCATTCGCTCAGCGAGTTCACCCATGCCGAATGAGAAGTTGATTTTATTTCCTTTGAGAGAGAGGGTACCTTCTTCGAGGAGCAAGCCATCGAAGTACAAGCCTGCACTTACTTTTTTGATGTCACCGAACGATTCCACAAGTGACGGATACCCGAAGATACGCTCGTTGTGGGGGGATTCTTCTCCTAGCGGAATGGTAAAGGGAATAGAGTAGCTACCAGGTATGATGTCGTTTTCGGCAAATATCGGATTGCGATATTTGATGTTGATGCTCGTGTTAGGGTAGAGGTCGAGGTATTCGCCATTGACTAATATACCTATCATGGGTGAGTGTAGATTTTTTCTTTATAGATAGACGTTACCTCGAATGTCACTTGTCGCTTGTAGTCTTCGCTGTCGGCTATGGTAATGCGGGGTGCTTGCACATTTACTCTGCGGTATTGCTTGCCGTCGATGATTTCATAAATATGACTGCTGAGGAGAAAATCTTGAATAATAGCTACGGAGCGGTCATCGGGCAGTAAACCAGTAGAAACTTGATCCTTGACATCGAGGGTTTTGTTGCGAATCGAAAGCTGGAAATTCTCATCAGAGCGATTGATAGGGAGCAGATGCTCTACGAGTTTGCCTTTGACTTTTGCGGTTTTTTTACTTCTGCCATAAGTTCTGAGGACTTCCCAGCCTCCGAGGCTGTTGAGGTACATGAAGTAGCGGGTATTTCTGCGGGGAGTGGTGAAGCGGAAGGTTTTTGGTGGCAGGATAGTATTTCTGAGGTTGCCCAAAAAACCGATTTTGACTTCTGAAAAGGGTTCGGTAATATTATTTTCGAGTGCGAGCTCCATGAGGGAGCTTGATGTGAACATCAGATACATCATATAAGTGTATTCGGGGAATGCGGGATCGGTGAATATGGGATTGCCGAGCAGTTTTCCATTTTCGCCTACAAATCTGATACCTGCTTGTATAATATTTGCTTCCTTTTTTTTATAAAAAAGATTGAGAATTTGGACTTGATTTCTGTCGGTCTCGATGTGGCTGGGAAGCCACGAAATATAGTCATCGGGGATGTATTCTGTGTATATTTTGCCTTCCTGCCAAGTCTCGTTGCTTACTCCAGCGTATATGGAGCGATAAATTCCGTCATAAGTGAGGTCTTTTTTGTCGGGTTTGATTTCCCCCTCGTAGCTATTTCCGTGATATATAGTGTAGTCGAGTAGTCTGTCGTTGTTGTTTTTGACTTCGAAGTAGAAGTCGAGCGGAGGAGGTGTGATGTGGAAATGGTCGAGGAGTGCGGGGCTGATATTGAAGAAGCACATACCCTCGCTATTGGGAGGTGCAGTGGCTGTCATCGAATGCTCGAATCCCTTGCCTTGCAAAGTGCGTACCTCGATGTATCGCTTGTAGAGGTTTTTTCCGACATGGTCTAGTGGCTGTTGGAGTGCGTATTTTATGGGGGTTTTGGCAATATGGATATCTTTCAGTTTTGAGGGTAGAGTTGGAGTGGGTTTTTCAAAGTAATGAATTTGCACATTGTCTATATATATTTTGCCTTCCCCGCTTAGTCCTTGATCATTGGAAAGAGTAACGAAAATGTTAATTGTTTTGAGTGTTGGGCTTGCAGGAGTAGGCTTGTCCCTCGAAATTATAAGATATAATTTTTCAAACTCATCAGGATTTGAAAAGGACATGTGAGTCCTTTTTTCCTTAGCGCCAGAGGCATTAGAGGCTAGACTAATGCGTGGGGTTGAGAGGGTTGAAGTATTTTTAGGAATACTTATTTGGCAAGTAACTAAAATATGAGTATATACTGAGAAGTTCTCAATACATGAAGCTATTATAAAATTGCTAATCAGGATTGGTAATTCTGAAAATAGGACATCTAGAGAAACTTCGCAAGAGGAGCTTCCCTGCGAAGCCATTCTGTTGGATTTTTTGTACTTGAGATTTTCCGAATCCGTAAATCCCCATGTACTTCTATCTGTTTCGAAATTTCCCTTATCACCAAGAAGATTAAGATTTCCTCCTATTAATTTTATTGCCATTTTCTTGCGTTTATATCCATTTTTAGCGGAATAATAAAAGGGATTTCTGCAAAGCACCCGATATAAGTGCTTGCTCCGAATAGGGATGTGTTCATCTCTCCGAATTTGGACTGAGTCCACTGTGGCTCGTTGCCATAGTTGAGTACTCCGTCCTTGAAGTCACGGTTGATTTTTGCACGGACTTCTTGTACGATATCTTCGCACTGCCTGTAAGTAGTGAGTTCGGTGGCGTATTTACCATCGGCTGGTTTTTTGATAATGTACCATTCGCTGGTGATTTCACCGAGATAGTTGGCATCGCTCCCTCTCGTGCTTATGGGTGGGTACGATTCCAACCACAAAATAAATCCTCGCATCTTGGGTATGGCTTTTGCCAACTCCTCCCTTGTGCCGTAAAAATACTGAGCGATGTCAATGTGGCTCGTGGCAAGTTGCTCGAAGTAAGCTCTGTACTCTGTCGGATTAGCAAAATCAATCATAGCCGTTGGGTTTTTGCTTCGCTTTTTTTTCTAAATAATCGAGGACATCGTACAAGTTGGCTTCGGCTACGGTTTTGAATCCCTTGAATGCTTCGCTCTCGCTGATATCGAAGTGCAAGTTGTGCCACATGGTACCTGTACTCTGTGGTGCTGAGTCGGCAGAGGCATCGGATGCAGAGAAAAGCGTAGGGCATCGCTTCACGATGTTGTCTCTGATATTAGCAAAAGTCCACAGTATCATGAGTTCCTCGTGTGGTTTTAGCTTTCCCTCGATAGATGCGGAGTAGTATTTGACGAGGGTTTTTTCGAATGCCTCCTCTGGTGGCAAAAATAAAGTGGCGATGAGCCGCTTGATGTACAAGTCCATCGCTGTGGTATCATCATTATACCTCGCCACTACGAAGCTACTGTATTCTTTATCGGCATATTTCCACTGGTCATAAGTGATAGTTTCGAGGTCATCGCTGGGAGCGATGAGAATTCCGTCAGCTGTTTTTATAGAGCGGACGTGAAAATGGGTGTTTGTTTTTTTTAAAAATAAACATGGATCGCTATAAACATCTGATATCTGTGCTGGGGTGAGTTTTTTCAGAAGAAATTTATATTTATTTCTTATGCAAATATTTAACACTCGCTTCAAATTGTATCCGTAGAGTGCTAGCTTCTCACTTGCTAGCAATTTCGGCATCATCTCGATAGACACCATCACCGAGTATGCCTGCCGAATAGTGAGCGTGTGCCACGAGGGCTTCATTATCTCTTTGACTTTGAGTGTTTGGTTCATTTTGATTCTTGTTGTTTCGATGTTCCAAAATAATAAGCAAAAACCGTGAGTGCTACTCCTTCCACCATGCCAACTATTTGGTGAAATACGGTATTTTCAGGGACTTCGAGAAAAATAACGGTAATCACTATCAGTGCAAATGTACCGAGTGCAACTACTCCCGAAAGGTACATTAGCCAGTCGCTTTTACCAGTTTTGGCAATTTCTATCTCTCTAGTCCTAGCGCTATCTCTATCTTGTACTTCGAGAGCGTACATTTCTTTTTCGAAGTTCATCTGATGTATTTTGAGCTCGGCGAGTAGCCGCTTGGCATTTTGGTCACGGTCTTTTTTTTCGTTGAGTTTGTTTTTTACTGCTCGGATGGCACCTATCGGCGAACCGCTCGCCACGGCTTCGATAGCCACTTCGGCAATATCGGGTACTATGCCTACGGCTTTTTTGAGAAACTTGCCGAAGCCAGTTTCCCCGAATTTCTTTTTTGGTTTTTTTGAATTGCTTACCATCTCGCTTCCCTTTCCCATGCTCTAGGATGTGGCTCGTTGTGTAACGGCTTGCCAAGTGCATAAAACTCCGGGCAAACATCCACATGGATGAATGTTTGGTTATTTTTGATATATTGCTTGTAGCCAATTCTTATTTTGATACCCATGTCTTTTGCTACTTTTTCTAGCAATTTCACTTCGCTTCTAGTCTGAGCTACGGTGTAGGTATCGATGTCTGCGGCCATGCAAGCGACGTGGGGAGAATACTTCGCTATCTTGTAGCCTCGTTCCTTGAGTTGCAACTGATATTCTTCCGTGCGATTGAAGGAATTAATATTGACATATCTGTCGGCTCGCTCTCGGAAGTTGTCAAGCAACTGCATGAGGATGGAATTTACTTTGAGGCAGCTAAAATGTTCGATATCTTTCACAAATCTTGATTCTGTGAAGCTGAAATATCTGCCAATCTTGGCAGAACCAGTTGGTAAGTTGTACAACTGTTGCCATTCATCGAGAGTTATGATACAAGTATCAGGCAGAGTTACTGTGATGCGTTCTCTTATTTCGTTGGTATTGATTTTCATTTCCTTCTTTGTCTTTTAAGCAAACCCATGTCTTTTTTGAGTTCTTCGAGAAGTTCGTTGATGTGGTCGAGTTTTGTTCCGAATACTTCTCGGAAGTTACGCATTTGCAACTCATCCCGCTGGGTGTTGAGTTCAATTTGGTTTTCGGAGAGATTGAGCCTCTTCTCGAATTCTGCCATTCTGTTGGAAGACTGCACTATCGCACGCTTTGTAAAATACCCAGCTATAGCAATTATAATTCCAATTATAGATTGAATTATAAAAGCCACGTCTATGCTCATTTTGCTATTTTCTATCATACCGAGAAATACTTATTTTCCTTCCTATTATCCACTTGGTGGGTGGGAGTTTTTGTAGCTCGTGCTGTGTAGCACGGACTATTTTCTATTAGCGGATAGTCGCTTATGTTTTGCTCTATGAAGTTCTTGACATTTTCTATATCAGCTTCGTAGCCGAACTCATCGGAGCGTAGCATTTTGCGGAGCTCGGCAATTTGTTTTTCGCTTGCCACCTGCTGGGTGGTAGTGCCATCGGTGGCACTGTAAACTGTTATGCCTGATTCAGAAATTACCAGTTGCACGTATGGCATCATCGAGTACAGTGCCATCTTCGCTATCACTGGCAGTAGCTCATCAATGAGTTGCTGATTTTCTACCGAAATGGAATTTGATTTTGACTGATTTACGAGTTCTTTATATTGCGATTTGCAAATTAACCTGAGTATATGCTTCTGCTCAATTTGCTTAATTCGAGGTTGAAGTTTTTTAAAAATCAAACGGTTGGAAGCGATGTCAATGTGCTGGCTTGCCTGTGATATTTTGTATAAAATAGCACCACTTCTAGCGGTATTGGATTCGCCATTGTACCACAGTGCGTACTTGGTAGCACTGGCGTTGGATTCCAAATAGGCAAGTAGTGCCTCTGCGAGTTCATCGCCAGTCGATAGTGCTGTCTGACGGAGCTGGTCAGTTTTCCATTTTGGCGCTGGCTCTGAGTTGTCTCCTCGCACTTGTTGAATTCCTTCATCTCCGAATTGTACTCCGAAGCTAGCTATTGACAAGTACATGGCATAGTTGGCAAGTGGATTTTGCACCATTGGCAGTAGTGCCTTGTGGTCGGCATCCGTTGGGGAGCTTTTTCCTGCATCGTAATCCGCAGTCAAGGCATCATGTAGTTGCTTGCCGAGCAATGGCAATATGAATTTTCGCTCCGCTTCCTCTATGTAGGGAGCGATTCGGCTGTAATCCAAATCTTCAGAAACTCGGATGAATTTCACAAGTTCATCTGTGGTAGTTATAAGTGCCATTACTCTGCATTAGTAGTTGGGTTCGGCTCGGTTTGCTGAGCGAATCCAGACTTGTTGTTATCAGTAGTTTCGAGGATTACTCGCTCATAGCCAAGATGCAATTCACGAGGCCACTGGTTGACTCGCTTGAGCAAGTAGAATGGCTCAAGCGTAGTCTGCCGAGCGATGTTCATTCGCAATTGCACAAAATAATTGAACTGCTCTCGGATGTCAGAACCACTCCCCGCTTGCTTGGTGCTGGGATTGATACCAGCCAGCGATGGTGGGAAGCCGTCCGCAGTGGCAATAGCAGCAGCTGCTACACTGTAAGCATTGAGCCAAGCTGTATCCTTGATGTCATTCGCCACGTTTTTTATTTCCCACCCAGGTATCGAATTTCCCATATCATCGGTGGCGAATTTTGTATAAAAAACTTTTGAAACATTCTGCGCTCCTGTCAGCGAATCCGAGATGTTTTGTTTAAGTGATTCTTCGGCATCCCTCCTCGCACGTAAGCAATCTTCGAGGCTGTCGGGGTAGTTGCTCTCGGGGTACAAATCCACGAAGTACTGCTCAGGAATTTGGACGTGCCATTTTATGTTCATCGAGTTGTCGATATTGGCATTAATCCATTCGGGGATTTTGCGTGCTACTTCGAGCCATCGCATTTTACTCTGCCATGCAGGTGTGAGGTAATAATCTTTATCGATGCTTGCTCGCAGGTGTCTGTGAATTGCATTTTTGTATTTGAATGGATACCGCTTATCAAATGCTGGCACAGATACAACTTCTTCATCTTTTGGGTTTGGCCAGTGCCCACTCAGAAAGTACTTGTTAATTTTGCCAGTTCTTTTATTTCGCTTCGCAGAGCGAACGTCTTTAGTTCGCTTCCAGTCGATAGCTACTATTTTGTCTCGATTTCCATTTGGCAAATACTGTACAAAAAACATATTCCACCATTCGTAATCCGAGATGCACCCTTGCATAAAATTTTCAAAATCATTTGCCTCGAAGAAGTCATATACTTCGGGGTATAGATTCTCTAAGTCGAGAGGCTCAATGATTTTTTTGTCTTTCTCGTACCTCACATGATGAGGCAGGAGTCCAAGCGAATAGTGAGCATCTATTCGGAAGCTCATCGCACTGGCACTGGTGGGATCCTCGGTTACTCGATTAATTACCGTCTGCGGGTAGTTGTTATTAACTCCCCAGCGAGACCATTCCTTTAGTGAGTGAATTCCACTCCTGCTGTCAGGCTCAACTTTGTCTTTCGCCACTTCGATGATAGCGTTGGCTGATGCCGAGTAGCTTATATTGGGTGCTATTTGTTTTACAGAATTCATTAGTGTCTTACGTCAAGCCAAGTGTCTGCTCGCCAATCTTTGAATGCGAAAATTGTAGCTACTAGAGGCGTTCGGGTATTTTCAATTTCAACATCGAAAAGCATAATTGTACCACTTCGCTTGAGGTGGTGCATTTTCTTTCCTCGCTTGGAAAGGGATTCCTTTTTAACTTTTTGCTTTGGTGATTTTACATTCTTTCGGCAGAAAATTTGCCTAACCTCACCAGTCTGTTTTAAGAATTTTAGTCCATATATTTTTACCTCATGTGTCCGCTCATCGTAGGTGTCATCGAGCTTGCTGAGTACCGTGCCTATGTCTATTGATTTTGTCATCGTACAATTATAGAAATAGTCATTTTCTATTCTTAGGACGGTCTTTTTATACGAAAATCACCTACAAATCTGCTCCTAACACTGACATAATCAGCCTTGTAATGATTTGTAATTCTTAAATTTACAGACACCTCTAAAAAAAACACTTCGGTCTGCCTGCCAATCGACTCCCGCACGGCATATCGAAACGGCTGTCGCCAATCCAAAAAATCACAGAAATATGAATGGCGATGGCTAGGTTATGCTTACTGGCGATGAGTATCGTCTGCGTTTTATTTTATCATGCAATCCGTGATAGAGGCGATAGTCATAGGCATCAGTGTAGTGAGTGGAATGCTCATCGGCTATGGCTTCGTTCCTTTCCGAAGATTTGTCTTTGTTGAAATCCTTCATGGGAGCAGACTCTAATGCAATTCGCAGATCCTTGCAGTTGTGAATATTGTGGCGAACTCGTGGCAGTCTGTCGTCATTCTCTCGATGCAACTTATTCATAAAGTTATGCCTATCTATCTGATTGATATCGCCAGTCTTTTGTTTTATAACTCGCCAGCCATGCTTACGCAATATCTCAGCGAACTGTTCGAAGTTTGTTAGCTTGGCATTAGCCTCTCGCTTGTTGCCTGACTTATCCCCCCACTGAAAAACGACCCTCTTCTTGTGGTGCTTGTAGTATTTGCAGAACTGTTGTGCTAGGTCATCGAGGATGAGCGGGTGCTTGACGTGCATCGAGTTGATAAAGCGTACTTCATCTTCATGCTCTTGGTCTATTGTTATACAATTGAATTTGCCCCAATCGTGGGATATGTGGATTGGCAGGTTTGGATTGCAGTCGCTATCCCAGCGGCTATCCCGCTTGGACTTATCGGTTAGCGAAAGCCCATCGGTATAGGTGTAATCCGTGAGTGGTATCGGGTCTCCGAATGTATCCACTCCCAAGTCTTTGTAAAAGTGTAGCTCCTTGAGCGAGGGGTAGAATGAAGCACCTAGCTGATTGATGCGTTTGTTAAGAACTTCGATAGCGTACATCAGTGGATTCATTTCTCTCTTCCACTTGAGCAGCACTTTGTCTCCTAGTATCTTGCGGTTGTGCCAGCTTGTGCCCTCTATATAGAAGGTGTCGTTGTCAGGATTATTCGCGGTTTCTTTTTTATCAAAAAGCCACTGTCCAAATTTGCCGTACGGCATCGAGGTGTAGAATTCTTCTGTGAGGTGACCTGCCTTGTCTTTCAGAGAAGTGTGGGACCCTCGAAAGCTCGGTTGTAGGATTTGGTCGTAGTCGGATTTATTAAGGAGGAGCGATTCGTCCGTCGCTACCCAGTCGTTGCTTCCTCCTCGAAGTAGCTGAGGCCTATCCATACTGCCGAGTATGATAGTAGTGCCATTCCACCAAGTAATTACATTTTCGTATTTCTCAGGTTTTTGGAATGGCGAATCCCAATACTTGGGTGGCTTCTTCCCCACCACATAGTGGATACCCTCCACCATGCCAAACCAATCCCAAGCGGATTTGACAGGCATCAATGTATTGGTATAAATTTGCGTGTAGGTTACTCCCAGAAAGATGCCTCTGCTCTTTGGGAGTTGATGTACTTTTTTCAAAATCGAAAGACCTATCAAAAAGGACTTGCCAAATCCCCTGCCAGCAACGAGTATTTTAATTTGCTCGGTAGCGAGTAAGAAGATTTGAGCGATTGGATTTAGATAAAAATTCTTATGTATCGCTTTTAGCTTCTTCATTGACTTCTTCGAATTCTGTATATTCCAAATCTACTCCTTTCATTAGCTCTTCGGCTTCTTGCTTGAGGTCATCAACTTTTCCAGTGATTTTGAAAATCACAGGCTGGATGAGTTTTGTGATATCTTCCATTTGCTGAATTTCCTCTTTGTCGAGTCCATTGAGTTTGATGATTTCGGATGAGATTTTGGCGTAAGCCGAAAATTGACCTTCGGCAAGTGCCATCTTCATAGCCTTGATGTGGTTCTCGGTCATTATTTTGCGAAGCGCCTCTTTGTTTTGAACGGCTGGGTCTGAAAATAGACTTTTGGCATTCTTCAAATCTACCCAAGCGGTTCGCTTGTCAATCCCGAACATCGCCGCATGCTTGGCTACACATTGAGTGTCGGTTTCCCAATTATTTAGCATTTTCCAAATACTCTCCCAGCGTTCTCTCAGTTTCTCCTGCGAATGGTTGAGTTCGATTCGCTTCTCAGGGTTGTGGTACCATTTATAAATTCTATCGAAATTGGTGTCGTAAGTTCTCCTCGATACACGCTTCATTCCGTTGTGCTTGGGAGGCACTATTCCGCTTGCTCCGCTCATACTTTTGTCCTTAATATTTCGTCAATTTGCTGTTTTTCGATTATTGCTTTTTCGAGTTTTTCCTGCCATTCCAATCTTTTGACATGGCTGGCTGGCTTGGCAGAGGGTTTAAGTTTCTTTTTGGTTTTGCAAATCAAATCAGTCAGCTTTCGCCTCGTATCTTTGAGTTGGTAAATGTCCATTTCGCTTAGTTGCGGGGATTCTTCTTCCTTTGGAATCTCGCCATGATACTTGACGTACTCGATGATGTCGTAATTGTCTTGAAGCGGTTTTCGGAATTCTACTATTTGCTCGTAGAGTTCTTTGAGCTCTTGAGTGCTCGCTCCCTCTCTTACTCGCCTTGCAATGCTACTGCTTAGTTTGCCTCTATCTCTCCGAAGTTGCCCTTTTTCTTTTTCCAAATTATTAATGAACTCTAAGACCTCCTTGCCATGTTGCATTTTGTCATTTACATTTTGTAAATTACTGTTTGCAACATTATCAGGATTGATGATGATTTCTATCTGTGGTGCAGGCTGGGAATCCTTTTGCTTCGCTTCTTGAAGTACTTTTTTTACGTTGATTTCTATCATGTAGGCAATTTGGCGATTGCCTTTTTTTGAAAATAGGACAATAAAAAAAGCCTTGACAAATTGCCAAGGCTCAAACTAAACTAAAATAAAAAACTATTTCTTTTTGATTTCTTTCAAATATTCAAAACCGTCCGCAACGAGCCTCCTCGCTGTCTTGAGTGACATTGTGCGGAGGTCGATTTCGCCAAAAGTAGAATGTACAAAGTGGCTACTTATTGGGGTTTTCGCCACTTTGTAATTCTTACTAATTTCCTCTGACAATTCTATCTTCTTCTGTGCCATCACGTAGCGTCTAGGTCTATATTGCCAGTATAAAATAAGGGAGTGTGCGCACAAGCGCCCTTGAACTGAATGCTGTGCCCTTTCTTTTCGGTGGCATTTCCTCCTGTGCTTGCCTCGTCTGTCTCCATATACATCGGGTAGTCTATGGCTAGCTTGCCGTCCTTGCGGACATTCACGCCAGTGAGCCTCAGCTGACCTTCGGCATCTCTAGTAAGTATGACCATCGGCAGGTTTGCCATCTCATCGATGACCGCTTCGTTCTCAGCCAAGTGCCTCGGCTGGCTGGCATCGATCATCACCTCACGGCTCTTGCCGTCACGCTCGCCTACCAGCGTGTAGGAAAGTTTGGCAGCTAGTCCTTTTGTGAAGTAGAATTTGTAAAACTTCTTGCTGGTTACCAGTGGGATGTCGGCTTTCAGTGTTTTTTTGTCGGCTTCGAGAGCCAAGCCACCGAGTGCCGTCAAGTCCACATCAGATGCTGGGACTATGTATAAATAGTCCAGCAGTCCTCCCATATTTGGACCCGCACTTTCTAAAATATCATTCATCTTTTGCTCCTTTCTTTTTGATTACAGATGCTTTTTCGTTCACTAAAATAGCAAGTATTTCCTCTGCTCTCGGATGCTCGCCTGAGAGCAGGTCTTTGGATTCTACCCTGCCGAAGCCAGGCAGAATGAAAGCTGGCAAGGTAAATTCATATTCTACCTTGTCAGCTTTGAACGTATTTTGATTTTGCTTCGCCACTGTGCTACGCTTGATCATTGACAATTAACTCCGCTCCGAGTACTTGCTTGAATTCCACTCCAGCCTTGAAGTCGATGAGGACTTTGATAGTGCGGTTGAATTTCTGAGTGTCGAGGTTGAAGCCACCGATACTGTCAACTCCCATTACCATGTTCTCTTTTCGACAGGCGATGGTTCGCTGGCTGGTGCCGAGACCAGCTTCACGGACTACTTCGCAATTGGTACCGTCGAGCCTAATGCGACCTTGCTTCATCCCATCGTAGTTGGTATTCGCACCGTGCAATGCGCGGTATCTGCGATTATACCAGTCAAAAATCTGAGTGTTTACCTTGATCTCGGTGTTGGTGCCTTTGGCAGCTTCACCGAAGGCATCATAAACTTGCTCAAGTTTGTCAATTACATTCGCAGAAGTGATGGCACCCGTGACAACTGGCGTGAGTGCATTCGAGGCAACCTCGTCAGCTACTTTTTTCAAAAATCCATCCGTAGTGTCCTTGGGAGTGGTGCCAGAGGCATTGTAAACTCCTCCGTAAATTGCCTGCAAGTGCAATTCCTCTTTGATTTTTCCCATGATGTAGTTGAGAATGTGCTGCTCAAATGGCATGTCAAAGGGATCCGATGCTGACTTCAATTTTCCAATCCACGATTTTTCCAAAATCTGTGGAATGAGTTGTAAGTCAGCTTTCATCGGTCTGACTTTCAGAATTCGTGTGCCAAACTTAATGGCATCAGCTGTCGGGGTGAAATTGACAGGATCTGCTGGTTTGATTAGCGAACTTAGCCCTACATTCGGCAGAGGCACCTCATCGGTGACGTTGTCGAGAATTTCAAATTTATTAGAAAATTTGGGGTCGAGGAGCAACTCGTTATTGAGTTGCCCTCGATGTTCTCGGTGATAATCGCCTAGCTTGGCAGTTAATTCGTTTAAATTTATTGCGCTCATTTTTTTAAATGGTTACGTGTCCTACTTTTTGAATTGCTTTCTTTTCCCATGAAGTCAGCTCTTTCTCTTCTTTGTATTCATTGCCTTTGTCGCCATCGCTCACTACCGTAGTAGCAGGAGCTGCTGGACTGCTGGCAAGCTGAGCACCAAGTGCCTTGATTTCTGCATTCGCTTCTTTGAGCGATGCCGCTTGATTCGTTACCTGTTGGGTAAGCGTGTCGTTATGCGATTTGAGTCCCGCATTTTCTTTTTCCAAAGCCTCTAGCTTCTCTTCAGCTTCGGCTATATTTTTGAGTTCTTCAGCGGATAGCTTTTTCGCTAATTCGAAAGAGAGGCTGAGTCTTTTGAACATATTCATATTATTTATAAAAATTGAATTCTTGTTTTGAGATTTTGACATATCCAAAGCCATGCCAATGGCATCACCAAACCCCGCTTGCTCATCGGCAAATCCTAGCGCCAATGCTTGCTTGCCGTCGAAAGTGGCACCTGTGTACATTCTTGGTTCGGAGGTAGATAGCGCATTACCTCGAAGTCGCTTGACATCGCTAATGAATGCTTCGTTATAATTCTTGAGTTCTGCGAGTAGTTCGGCTCGCACTTGGTCGGTAATTTCCTCGACATCGTTGAGGCGAGCCTTGTCGGTGCTTTGCGGAGCACGAATTATTTCTACTTTGATACCTTCGTTGTGAAGCTGTGCTATGCGGTTGTGATGAATTACCAACGTGCCGATGCTTCCCATTACCGAGTTGAGAGTGCTGTCGATGAGTATCTTATCTGCTCCAGCGGTAGCCCACAAGGCTGCACTTGCCGACATCTGATCAACCCAAGCCACTACTGGCTTTTGGGATTTTTCGATAGCTTTTTGCAAAATCTCCACGCTATTACCAGCACCACCGTGACTATTGACATCGATGAGAATGCTATTGATGTCATTCGAGGCGTTGGCTTCGTGTATCATCGAGGCTATTGCGGAAGTTCCATAACTGCACAAACCTCCGTGCTTGGTCATGGTACCGTATAGCGGAATGATAGCTACTTGCTCTCCCTCCTCATTGATAGCGGTGCGGAATGTATCGTTTTTGGATTTTTTTGTAAAAAAATTACTACTTGAAAGCTGTCGCTCAGTGTATGGCTTTATGAGAGCATCGAGGCTCTTGCCCTCAGCGAGTAGCTTGAGGACAAGTGGACTTATTTCGTTGAAAAAATTCAACTCGATATTCCAATGTCTATTTTGAAGTAAATCTATCACGTAAGCAAAACTATCATAAGTCTTGCTGGTCTAATAGGACGGCTTTTTTTGATTACTTTTTTTTATATTTTTGTAATAAAAAAAAACTTATGGAATGGTGGTCAATTATATTTATAATACCTATTTGGCTTCTAGCAATTTGGTATTATAATGATTTTAAAAAAATAATAAGACGTAAAAAATAATTTCATATATTTGCCTCGCCAATAAACAAATCCTTACCCCATCACTACGTGATTTTGGCTTATTTTCCTTTGAGTCCGAACGCCCAGTGATGGGGATTTTTGTTTATTGGCATAAATAAAAATGTTCGGACTCTTTTTTACTCGAAAAGGCTCAAAGTCTTCCCCTCCATTTTTCTAAAATTATAATTGGCAGTAAGTACTTCCGTTTTCTTTTTTCTATGGGAAAGCTGATTCCCATTAGAAGCTGAGAGCGTTTTCGCCAATTCCATTGTGTGCCAGCCATTGGCTTCAGTGTATTCGGCTAGGGTGTCGGATGGGTAACTGCTAAGTAGAAATTTGCCTTTGATATTCGCAAGTACCGAAAGGTCTCTTTCAAAATTCGCTTGCGAATATCCACCGTAATGCCCTTGTGCCGTGTTGATGTACGGAGGATCTACGTAAAATAATGAGCCAGCGGTGTCTCTGGATTCGATAACTTTGTGTGCTTCGTTTTGCTCGATAGTTACGGATTTGAGCCTATCGGAAAGTTGCTCATCGAATGCTTCAATTTTGTTTTGCAATTTGGTGACCATAGTACCGCATCTGTCATATCCCCAGGTGCCTACTTGGCAGGCGAAGCCCTGATTGGTAACAACGTAAAAAGCCCATGCTCTGATGACCTCATCGAATAGCCACGGGGATTCGTATATGATGAGTGCCTTTTTATAAGTCTCTCGGCTGTGAAGTGTCGCCTGCACTTTTTTTCTTAGGTCAAAAAAATCATGCTTGAGTACTTCGTAGAAGTTTACGATGTTCATATTTACATCGTTGATGGCCTCCACTTTGCTGGGTTTTTTAGCCCAAAAAACCGCTCCACCACCGAAAAATGGCTCTATGTAAATATCATGTCGAGGAAATAAAGGCAAAATGTCATTTATCATTAACTGCTTGCCTCCGTAATAGCTGATAGGTGTCTTCATTTTTGTATTAGGGGTTCGCTTATTTTCCTAATACTTTTATTTTGTGTAAATTATCCTATGTCCGTAATTTTTTCCCAATACAAAAACCCGCTCCAAAGATGTTGCAGGACTTCCGTTATTTTTAAATAAATCAAATCCGCTCGGCTCTTGATAAATCCCACTAGGTTTAACTCCTTGAATATCAACCACCATTTTATAAAATCGCTCACTATTAGCATCTGCATTTTGTGTTACAAAATTATAAAATGAACTAATAAAAGCATCTACTCTTTCAGTAGTATGGTATGAGTTTTGAAGGTTTAGATTTTTAAGATTTATTAAACGTTGAAAATATGTAGGAACAGCAGTAGGTAATGCTTCTTCCAACCTACATTGTAATGTTTTTAAATTCACTAAGTTATCTAAATTACCCCATGAAATAACTCTATTAGTTTTGTTTGCTCCTCCTCCAAACTCTAACCATTCCAACCAAGTCATAGAATTAAGAACCGTTGGGGGACTAGTCCATAAGTTAGTATTTATATTTAATTTTTTCAAATTAGCAAGTTCCACGAAATTACTTGGCAAATCGGTTAATCTACAATGTATTAAGATTAAGCTATTTAATGTGTTTTTAAGTTTAATTAGTTTATCAAGATTTGAAGTTTGTAAATTAGAATAATCGGCATCCCCTATTGATAATCTAGTTAAAGGTTTATTTAGCCAACTCGTATTCACTTTTTTATAAATTTCAGTATTAGTTTTAAAGCTATAATAAAATTCCAATGAAGTTAAAGCTGGTAAATTAATAAATCTAGGATTAATGCTCTCTAATTCCCATGCGTAACTAATATTTAATGTTTTTAAATTTATGAATTTATCAATGTTAGGCGGAAATTCGCCTAATAACTTTACATGAATTATATGAATTTCAATTAAATTTTTAGCATTTTCAATAGAAATACTTACTTGTCTTTTGCCATTATAATTGTCAATAAAAGTATGCTCATTGCTATCATCAAGAGAGATTTTATGTGTATTGCCTGTTGAATTAAAAGTTGTACTTGTACCATCACCATAATCTACCGTAACAGAATTAGGTGCAGAATTATAAAATTGTATCTTCTTTATGTGATTATATCCATCACGCAAAGGGTTTGGAAATAGTTCCCCATCTACTTCAAAAACTAATGTGTTTTTTGCTTTATAAATTAAATTACTATTAGTTGTTATTGGTTTATTTTTTACTGTAAAAATGCTCATGCTACCACAGTTATCGTTTTTTCAATCCACGTTTTTGCAACTTCGTCTATTTTTACATACACTTTAGAAATATTCTCACAATACACATGTGCGAAAACGCTTACATTCGGGTAAGTTCTGTTGAGTTCAGCTTTAGAAAGTGCTGAAGTTGTGCTATTTGTATAAAAAACTTCTTGAGCTTCTTCGGTTTCAGATTTTCCACTACTATCTGCGGTCAAAAATCGCTTACCTGTCCCTTTCCAACTATCTGAACAAACTTTACCAGTACCTTTAGTTTTTAAATTGATGTCAATATTATCAGCACTACCTTTAGTTTCAATAGTTCTTGTTGTGCCACTTTCATCCTCTTTACCTAAATATCTATTGGCTAAATCTTTATCTTCTTTCTTTTCAATATCAAGTTTATTAGTATTAATATTTACATTATTCTCAAGAACATCAGCTTTAATAATAGTATCATCATAATTTTCTAATTCAGCAAGTTTGTTTTTCTCATCAGTTGTGAAATCATTGGTAGATAGTACTTTACCAGCTACTTTATCAACTTTTTGTGAAATTCTCCCCGTATTGTCAGTAATAGAATCTTTAATATCCGTATCATCATAATTCGACAAGCTAGCTAGTTTGCTTTTATCAGCATCAGTATAAGCATTAGTGCTAGGATTACTTTCATATTTGGTTTTGATAGTAGTAGGAGTTTCATTACCACCACCAGTGCCAGTTTTTATGTCATGTAATTTTAGCGCAGTCCATTTGTCGGTGCCATTACCTACTTTCAAGGTGCCATCCCAATTGCCATTGGCATCTACGACCAGTCCCATCTCGCTAGCTTCGAGCGTGGGATTTGCACTAGTCCAATTTGCCGTTGTATCTCTACGAATTTGAATTATATTTGCCATGATTTTTATAGATAAAATTATATTTCAGTTGCATGGTTATTTTCGAGCAACCAGCTATTAAGATTCAAATTTTTTGTATGAACAACTCCGAGCCATCTCCCATATTTGCCTTTTTTGTTTTTTGTTACTGTAATGGTCACGGCTTTATTCAAAATTTTATTTCTAACAATATCTCTCACTTTTATCCCCTCTTCCTTTTCTTTTCCCCTCACTTCTGGAGTGTCTATTCCTAATAATCTGATTTTTTGCTTTTTAAGCCAAACTCCAAAACCCAAGTCAATATCACAAGTGATAGTATCTCCGTCATATACTTTTGTTACTATTGCTTTATATTTATACATTTTATTATTATTTTAAGCTGTCCCACCATCTATTTTTTCAGAGGAAGTTTGGAATCTGCTATCTGCGAATCCTCCGTCAATATTACCAATTCCGTTACCACTACTGCCTACCACTTTCCACTTTGGTGGGTTGGTTTTGAGTTCGGTATTGATATTTTGCGAGCGAAATGGTCTAGTAGGCTCTTCAAGTTTTAATATTTTATCTTTAAAAAATACAAGGATTAAACCAGTGCCATAAAGTCCAGCTTTCCATTCTGGAATGGCAGCTCCTACTGCCTTAGAGACTTCTTCCCACTGGTTATTTTCGGTGACGTTGGCATCAGCTGGTGGAAGATTGCCTTTATTGTTGTTAATTTTGCTTACAAAAAACCGCTTTTTGTACACGCAAAATGCTTCGCCTGAGCCATCAGTGGCTACTTTGGCAGTGGTGTGGTATGTTTTGTTTCTGTCAAAAATGAAAATCCCGCTGGTGTCGTTGTTATCTAGCAATCCCCGCACGGCTTCGAACGTCAGTACCACCTCATCGCCAGTAATGGTATCTCGCAAGTTGTTAATTCTTCGTGTAAGCAGTGCCTGAGTACTCATTTTTTAGGTCGTTTTTATATCAAAATCATCGTAGGCGAATCTACTATTGATAGTTACTATCTCGCCAGCGTTGGCGATGGCGATAGTCTTGATAGTGGTACCGTCATTCCACTTCACCAATACTGGTGGTGCGGATTTTGTGACCTGCACCTGCCCAGTATAGAAGTGTATATTATTGATTCCCTCGTGGTAAAATTCGCAATCGAAGCCGTTGGTATCTTCGGTTTTCTCGCCAGTACTGAATTTGTACATGAATCTGTACGGATTGTCGAGATTACCTAAAATTTTTGTTTGTCCATTTCCGTCAGTAAGTAAAATAATATGCTCATCGAAGTGAGCGAGGTCAAGCTGAGTGCGGGTGTCGTGCTTGTCCTGCGGGAGGAAGAATTGCAAAGTGTGGCGTGCTATCTGCCCACGAGAAGTAGAGCGAAGATTACTTTTTAAAGAAATGGTATCGAGTGATGCTCTCCATTCATTCCAATTCCTGCCAGTCACTAGCTCTATGGTCCCTTGCACTGTCCCGTCTATCGGTGTAGGAATTTTGACAACGTCCGATTTTCGGATTACTTTGAGTGAAATAATACTACCGATGTTGGTAGTTTCGAGCCTGCCGATGTTGGATAGGTAAGTCATCAAAGCAAAGGTGGTTCATTTATTTTTTCTCTGTTAGGACGGTTTTTTTTTGAATAAAAAAGTTATCGGACAATTTTGGGAGTTTTTTGGGACAGTTTTTTGAGTTTATTTTTAGGTTTTTTAGGGGATCGGTCTCGGCTCTGGAATCTCAGCCAGTGCTTGTAACTGGAATCATAACTCATATCAGCTTCGGTAAACTCGTAATGGTCTAGAAATTCACGGATAGCCGTCGATACTGCGATGCCTTCTTTTTTTTTGCTGATAATCCAAAGGCACATTTGGTCTTTGACCAGTTGGTGGAGGAGTAAGTTTACCCTCGCCAAGTAGGAGTAGCGGATTTCTCTTTTCGAGAGTGCCGTGTCGAGGGAGAATGACACAGCCTCGGTACATTGATCGATGTATCGAGGGTCGTTGATTTTTCGCTTGAGCAAAATCGAGGATTCGAATAAAGAGCCGAGAATGGTACCACCTTTGACCTCTACCACGTCATCGGTAGAAATAAATTTGCGAACAAACTTCGCAAGGTGTGGCATCATTTTGATTTTGATAGTTTTTCGTGTGCTAGTCATGGGTCAATATTACTAAATATTTTAGTGGTAAGCTAAAATATTTAGTAATAAATTGTTGATTTATTTAGAATAATTTTTCTCTAAATAAGAAAAGTACCAGTCGCCAGTCGTACTCATTAGCTTAGGTAAGCTGTCTTGTGAGAATGGCTTACTGGCTATAATTTCATGAACGCCAATAACGATATATTCATCTCTGAAAATAAGCGATGAGCCTGCTTTGAATTTCTGTTTTACTTTCATTTGTAAATCTTCCTCCTCGATGTCGAGGTGAAATACTTCTGCGATGAAGAATGGCTCGTGGCAATGGGTAATGAAAATTCGTTGGCTGTCTATCGTGGAACCAACTATGAATTTTGGTAGCTTGTTTATTTTTTGTTTAGATTCCATTGATTATTAAAATATGTTTTGTAATATTGCATGTCGCTAATATCTAATACAGGATTTTCGAATTTAATCCTTATTGTGAAATGCTTTAAAATTCTAATTTCTACTATTGTAGATATTGTCTGTTAGCGACAATTTTAGCACCTAGTACTACTAGGTGCTTTTTTGTTTGAATAAAATAGCTTAACTTTGTGACGCACTATTTAAGAAGTGTTTGTGCTGTGGATTGATGGCATCGCTACCATTCCATAGTAAGGCACAAAGCCGAAGGCGAAAAAGCCTGCAGCCCTGCATACCCTGTGGGGCTTTTTTATTGTAAAAAACTTTCAAAATCTTTTGTCCAAAATTCAATAGGGGAATTATCACGTTTTTTGGTAAACGTGTTGCTGAAGTTATCTTTTTTATACCCTGTGAGTGTGAGTTTGTCAAATTGTATTCTGTTTTTTCCCCACTGTTTTGTTCCAAATTTCTGACATTCAATGATAAATGAATGTTTGTTTGGATTACAAAGTTCTGATTTTGTTCTTAAATTTTTTGCGAGCCAAATTTTACTTCCTCCTTTATCTAATATCAACGAATCACGCCCAAAAAGTAATCTAGCCTCTTGGTTGTCAATATCCTCAGAAAATAAATGACTGTTGTTATCGTCTTGAATAATTTTTTGTCCTTTAAATTCGCTCAATTTGCAATATCCTAATGAGTAAGAGGAAGTATTATCTTGTATGTAGTTTCTGTATTTGAGTTTCCAGTGGCAAGATTTCACTTCTCCCCAGTGAGTTGCAAAACGATACAAAATTTCATTATCCACTATAATATATTTACTGCCTGATGGACTTTCGAAATCATGTCCGTACTTGTGTGCTAGCGCCTCGTATATAATATGAGCATTATCTCCACTCCCAAGATTATCGAAAATTGCAGTAGTTCCTAGATGATAATTAGTAGCATCAACTGGTTGAATTCTGTAAATATTATTGTCTATAGTATACTTTTGTTTTTTTTGAATATCCATGTATGTTTTTTTTAAATAAATTTTATATATTTGCGTTTAATTACATTTAAGTAATATTTGTGCTGTGGATTGATGGCATCGCTACCATTCCATAGTAAGGCTCAAAGCCGAAGGCGAAAAAGCCTGCAGCCCTGCATACCCTGTGGGGCTTTTTTTATAAAAAACTCCCCTTTAAGTTATAAAGGGGAGTAATTCAAGTTGTGGTAGTCAATTTTAAGCTACATCTTTTTTGCAGTCTATCACAATGTCACGAATTTCAGCACTTGAAAGAGCAAGTAAATCAAATCTACCCTCTGATATCTTGCCTACTACTTTCATTTTTGCCCAATTTCTCCATTGCTTCGATGAAGCAGTAGTTATACGCTCATATAATTTTTCCAAAAAATCAGCGTGTGTGCTTAAATAATTTTTAAGTAGTGATTCTTGTTCTACTGCTCTTTTTGCTTTGTTGGCTTCGAGTTCTTCCATTCTTTTTTTGTCCTCAGCCAACGCTTCAAGATACGGCTTACATTGTTTTTCGAATGCTTCAGTAAACTTGACAATAACGAAATTGCCTGTTTTACCTCCACGAGGAGCATCGTTTCCTGTGCTGATAACTTCCACAAAATCAGCGTAAAGTCTCGCAAAATTGCTGTAAGCAGTGTTGCTATACGATTGGCCACCAGCCTCGGTAATATAATATTTACCGTCTCCTTTGTAATCATACTGTAGGAATGATTTTGCTGTGTTACTTAATTTGAAATTTGTCATGATTTTTGGGGTTTAGTTTAAAATTTTATTTTAGCATTAGTATTAAAATTTAGATTCTATCCAAGTTGAGTGATGCCATCTGTCCATTTGAGAAAAATACTTCTCAAATACTTCTTCTGTTACGTTGACGAGCTTGTAATATACGTTGTAAAATTCACTCACGCCTTTGGCACGTCTGTGATTTTCATAATATCCGTGAGCCCCTCTCTCCTTGATACTTACTTGGATATATTGATTTTCTCCGAAATAATATCTCCCGAAGTCATTTTTTGGAAACCAAGCTCTGAAGTCTTGGATTGTTTTTTTCGCCCATACCCAAGCGCTTTTGAGTGCTTCGCTTATGTTTTTGCTTCTTCCATTTTTTAAAGAAGTCCAAGCTGCTTTCATTACTTTGCTTCTGAATTTGTTGTTGATAGTTGCCATTTTTTTAGTGTTTAGTTTGGTTTAAAATTTAATTGATATTCAAAGGTACTTATATTAACGGAATGTAACAAACTTTTGTTACATTTTTTTCGTGTTTTTTTTGAGAAAAACTTACATCAATCTTACATGCTGTCATCTGAGTGTTTTAAGCACTTTTTCGATGTCTTTTTTTATCTCTTCGAGTAAAGTTGCGAGGTCGCTTTTCCATTTTTTGGGGAATGGTCTATGGTGGCTCAAAAACCACGATATAGTATGTTTGGGAATTTTGGCTTTTCGCTCGACGGCACTGGTGCTGAGGATTTCTTTGTATTTGGATAAAAATTGATAGAGTTGCATGGTCGTTTTTATAGTTAACTAAAAAATAAATGATATTCAAAGGTACTTTTATTAACGAAAAGTAACAAATATTTGTTACTTTTTGTTCGTTTTTTTTTCGAAAAAAACTTACATAAATATTACATGGTTTATTCAGAATTCTAGGAATAGCTGGTCTCGCTTCCAATTCCTGCCATATTTCCTGTTGTAAATATGTTGTGGTAGGTCGTGGTTGAGGTGGCATTTTTGACATAATGCCTTCAAATTGTCAAATCTGTTGTTATCCTTGTCGTGGTCAATATGTGCCACCGTAAGCACTACCTTGCTCCCCGTGGCTGGGTGCGGCTGGTAATTCTCCGCACCGCACCATTCACATTTGTTTTTTGCTCTTTTGTACCTTATTAGTCGGCTGATGAGCCTCCACTTAGGGTGGTATTTTGAATAGTCAATTGGCATTTTATAATATTAAATAATTAGTTATAAATGATCTATGTCTATATATATCCACGCCTTACCGTCCACAGTATAAGTCAGTTGTGGAATGTTGTAGATAATGGTGCCTTCTTTGAAATTTTCGATATCGAAGCCATTGGTAAGGTAAGGCTCTTGGGCAGGTTCTGCAACCAAGAGAGGCGAATGGTTCAAAATGCTTCTATTCTTCAGCCGCACAATATCTTGATGTGATAATGCTCTCATAGTATTAAGTTGTTTTTTGATTAATTTATGATAAAAGTTTTTTACCAATGGCTTCGACAACATCGACAGTCACAGCATTGCCTAGCATTTTGAATCTTCGCGTTTTGCTTATTTCGATTACTTTCCCTTTGTCGTTAATTCCGTATTTAGTCCAATTGTCAGGAAATCCTTGGAGTCTTTCCCTCTCATTCTCGGTCAAAATTCTTATTTTTTTATTCCCCTCATTTATAAAAGTATTCGTTACATTGGCTTTGTTACCGTCGCAGGTCAGCGTTCGGCTATAATGATTTTTACATTTCTTTTTATTCCTAGTTTTTTTACATAATTCTCCTGTCGTCGTGATAGGAAATACGTTTTGTCTATATTTTCGGCAGGTTCCAAGATGTCCGATAAGGTAAATTCGTGGTCTATTCTGGGGTAAAAATTGCAATGTATTAAGCAGTTGCCATTCATGTCTATAACCCCCAATGTTGGCAAATGCTTGGAGTATTTTCCAAAAGTCCTCGCCATTGTTAGAGGTGAATGCTCCTTGAACATTCTCCCAGATAAAAATACTTGGTCGGATGTCAGCAACAAGTCTAATTGCTTCCCAAAGAAGGCTACTTTTTTTCCCTTCAACCCCAGCTCGTCCTCCAATATTGCTAAAATCTTGGCAAGGCGAGCCGAAAGTGATAATGTCAATTTTGCTGTTGAGTCCTTGAATATTTGTAACTGTTCCGACATTGATAGATTTTTTAAAATTGTGTTGGTAAACTGATATTGCGTATTTGTCTATTTCGCTGAAATAATGGTTATTAATTTCAAACCCAGCTTGTTGTAATCCTAAGCTGAAGCCTCCAATCCCGCTAAATAAATCAAGTAAGTTTATTTTATAATTCATCCCATTTGCTGATATATCTTCGTCAAAATATTTTCTAATCTAGCGCCAACCATTCACTTTTTGTATTAATATTTCAGATACGTGAATTCCAGTCCTCCTAGTCCTCCGAGTCCTCCTGAACTCAAAATCTTCGATTCCAAGCCGTATAGGCACTTTTGGTTGTCCACCCTTAGTCCTCTTTGGGTGGACAAGGGTGGACAATGCTGATTTTTCCTTGATTTTGCCAATATTGTCCACCCTTGTCCACCCGCTCTCGTTTTTTCTATTTTCCCAAAATCCCCCTCTATTATCTTTAAATCAACAAAAAAAGAATTATTAATGGTAGGGTGGACAAGGTGGACAAGGTGGACGGTTTTTCTAGATTTCAAAATGGAATTTCTTTTTGATTTTCAAATTCTTCGTTTTCTTTTTCGCTGAATCCCCGCTCTAACTCTATTCCCTGTATGCTCATTGCCTCATAATCAAATATATAGGCTGAAGTTTTTCCACTTTTGAAGGTAATGGATTTGCAAAGTCCCTCGTAGTATGGGGTATGTTGTAAATAATGAATTAGCGAGCCTTTGTCCATCGGACTACTGCTACTACTGTTTTGTTTTTTGAAATGTTCCTTGTATAACGGTATAATTCTGCTCACGCGGAGGTAGAGCAGTTTTTTATTTTTTGAAAATTTTTTTTTAACAACTACATTATTTACCTTGATATCTATATGATTTTTAAACAAAAACATATAATCTAATTCTTCGGTGATGAGACCTTGATCTATCAGATATGTTACCATGTCCCAAAATGTATTAGTCTCGTTAGCACTGCTGATAAGTTGCATCTGCTCTATTACATTTTTGATAGCTACTTGCTTGAGCTCTTCATAAGTGAATGGTAGAGAGTTGTTTAATTTGGGAGCGAGTAGCTTCACCATCGCTAGGCAGATGCACATATTTCTCAAAATCCTATCCTCTACAGCTACTGACTGCTTACCGATATCGGTCACCACATCGGCAAGTACATCTTCGAAAGTAGCCAAGTAGTTATCTTCGACCTCCTGCCTCATAGTAGTAAGCGCGGCAGTGAGGTGGGAAAGTCCTCCCTCTTCGAGGTCTTGAAGTTGCTTGAATAGTTTATTTTCAGCCTCGCTAAACTCGGTTTGGTGAAATTGACAGAGGATAACTCGCTTAAAGAGAGCGTTGTCGGCTATCGGCAACTGCTGTCCACTTATCATGCAGGCGCTATTGACAGGTACGGTTTTGGTTCGGCTGTCGCTGTCCTTGACCGATTTTTTATGACCTGCGCCGTCGTAAGCGGCTTTTAGACTTTGGACTCGGTCATAATCTATGCTATTATCATACTCATCGAACCAGCAGGGAAAGTTTACGAAGTGGCTGAACTCTCGGTGGAATGCTACCTTGGTACCACCACTGAGGTTGAATGGTTTTTTTATTCCATTGAATCCCATGGATCTCACCGACCAGCCGACTTGAGACTTTCCAGTACCAGGGGGCCCGAAGAGGAAGAGATGCGGAAAGAACTTGAATCGCTGGTAAATAAAATCTCGGAATAGCGAAGTAATAAACCACGCTAGGGCGATTTTACCGTTATTTTTGTGGACTTGGCAAAATAAGTGAGACCAGTCCTTGAGTTTTACGTCTCTTTTCACAAAAACGAATTTTCGCTCATCTTCCCAATCCGTATTGCCGTCTTGATTATCGCAAATAGCACTGAGAGGCTCGATGAATAGCTTGCGGTTTGCCAATTCTACAAAACCAAATTCATCTATCGGGTGAAATTTACCATTGTAAGCGCCATTGGCGAATATAAAATAACCATCTGAATGCCAGCCAAGTGCAGTAACCTCGCTGTAGCTACTCATGTTGTCATATATTTTGCTTCGTAACTTTTTCTGCTGTACTGCCGAGCCATCCCATTGGAAGTTACCCTCACTTTCTATAAATGTGGTAAATTCGGTATTGCTTACAAATGCCTTGGTAGGCATTTCGAGGACTTTGGTGATTTTCGCTTGGTTGGTGATTTTGAGTAATCGGCGAGGGAAGTGCTTACTCTGAATGTGACCTAGCGGCTCGATATCGAAATTGGAAACTTGCACACTGTAGTACATCAATTTTTTACCGCTCCTCCCCGCTTTAATCATATAAATAGCGTTACCGTACATGAAGTGGCTGTATTTGAGTATGTCGTCTTTTACGGTTTCGAAGTCGAGACCGTCAGGCAGAACATACTGGTCATCAACGGTTTTATCTTGAAAAAGGGGAGTGGCATCGTCTTTTTTGAATGATTTTGTGGGGATGATTTCCGGGCGAAGTCCGTCGGCTATGGCATCTGCAAGGTCGTAGCCGTCATCCCTATCGGGAAATAGATCCACGAGGTGGAAGGATTCGAGGTACCTTCGACATCTGTTGATACTCGTATTGCGCCTGCCTGCTCTGTCGGCATCACACACCCAATATACTTTGTCATATTTGTAAAGTGTCATTACACGCTCATCGGTAATTCCGTTGTTGCTGGCACAACTTAGCCAGTCGAATTCTTTATAGAAAAATGATGCTATGACTGCCGTCTTTTCGCTTTCGACAACGCAGACGGTTTTGGGATTTTTGTCATCAAGCAAATGCTCGCCAAAAAAACCGAGCTTGTACTTGGAAATGATAGGAGGGGTACTTTGTTTTTGCTCCGCAGACTGCGGAGGCTGGCGCAGGCTGTGAGCGTTGAATTTCTTATCACGGTGCCCATTAGTTTGATATTTAAACCACTTGATATTGGTGACTTTGCCGTCTTTTTTTTGCTTGAAAATAAAAGCTGTTTTTTCTCCATTTTCGCCGTCGGTGCATACTCCCCACTTGGCTAAGTGTTCGGTAGTGATATTGAGAGATTTGGCAAAAATATGGAATGGACTTTGGTATGATTTTGAGATTTCGAGTATTTTATTGACATCATCATCATCGGGGAATACTTGCTTGATAGTTGGCTCCTCTATCAGCTTGGGCTGATGCGAAGTTGTGAAAGTGTCGTCTTCCTTAGGGTGGAGATGGTACCCGCAGTTATTTTCGCGGTCGCACCTGCCAAACCGCTCGGCAACTTGTGTATTGTCATCTGCATACAAGTACGCTACAAGCGTTTTTTTGCCACATTCTGGACAGCGATGTTTTTTGGAAGTATCGTCTAAGCGATACTTGTAAGTTTTTCTCATTTTGTTTATTTCGTTTAGGGTTTATAAAAGAGTTAGAATCTAGCATTGCAGAGCATCATGTATTTGCTTGATGTGGCTATCGGGAATATGGCGAATTGCCTGCTCCAAGTAGTAATTGTGGAGGACTACAAAATGATAAGAGAAGCTATCACCACGAATTATATCTCGGCAACTCTCTGCTGACATATATAGTAGCAGAGCCTTCTCAGCATTGTCATCTTCTACTTCTCTCGGCATGGCTTGATGTAAGTGTAGTAGTTCAGTGCGGTGAATACGAAGAATAGAATGGTAAGTATAATTGCTATTACGTTGGTGATGAGATTGATAAGTTCCGCCTCGAAATTGAGAGCAATAGATATCAGCTCTATCAGATGAGCGTTGAGCATTACTAGACCACACAATGCCAAGTAAGTAGTGAGGTGTGCGGTGTTGTAATGCAGGAATTTAATTCTTGACATTGCTGAGAGTGTTAGTGGCTAGTATAGATTTTGCTTCCATGATGATGTCTATCATAGATTCTCGTAAGCGATGGAATCTCGATAGCTTACTTGGTAGCAAGTTGCGGATGTGACTTTCTAGCATCACGATATGAATTGCTTGAGTACGCTCATTGTGAGCGATATAGAAGTACATGCTCTTGCGTATTTCGGCTATGCTTCTCAGCTTGCCGAGACTAAGATGACCATATTTGGCACCTGCGACAGTGAGTGCTTGCTCTCTCAGCTTGACGTATCTGAGGAGGTAATTAGCCAGTGTGAATTTCATAAATTTAGAATTTTGGTGAGTTCGTTGCGAATTTTCTGCTTCTGCTTAATCCGCTGAATAACAGCAGTTAATATTTTGTAGTCTTTTCGCCTGCCATTGCGCCAAGCGGAGGCTACGGTATTTGCGGAGAAGTCCGTCATGTCGGGATAAACTGAGCGAACTATCTGAGGCAGTTCTCCGTGATCGAGCCAACTATTGATGGCTTCGAATTCTTGCGGAGTGAGAGGCTGTAGCGACTTCATGACTTCCAAAGCGATAGCTGGTTGGATATTCTCTCCTTGTCAAGTTTAGAGAGTTGCTTATTGCATTCTCTGATAGTAGCCTCTAGCTTCTTCATCTGGGAGTAGTTGATGTTGTCAAGTAGCATGGCACTCACTTCACCAAGTGCTATGGTAGCGGAGGACTTTTGGCGCAGGAGTTCATCACGGCTGGTGAGGGTGCCGTGGAAGTGGTTGTACAAAATGTCACAACACAGCTTCTGATATTCGGCTAACTGAGGACTCGCAGATCGAATTTGGAATATCCATCCATAGACGTATCGTTCGGGTAGGCAGAGCATTTTATATAGCTTATTGTCTGCTCCAGTTATTGTCTGTTCAGACAATAACTGACCGAAAATTTTGTGCGTTTTTATATTTTTAAATTGGCGAACATACTGCACATTGAGCGCTTCGCAAATTGGCTTAATTGCTACCCAGTACTTGCCGTCTTTGGCAAGTACGCTGAGGGATTTTCCGTTGAGGTTTAGAGTTTTCATTTTTTTTTAATTTGTTTTAAAAATTTAAATTCATTAATACATTGATGACGCTCTGTGGAACTCTATATGGCTATAGATAGCTTTACAGCACCAGCGTTTTAATTTTGATAATTTTGGGGTTTTTGTTTTTATATTTGAAATCCAAGCATATACATAAGGCTCGGGTAGCGAGAGGCTTTCTTTTCCACTACTTCCTAGAGATTTTTTCAAAAATTTATTTTTTTTGATTTTGGCTATTTCCAATTCTTCATCAAGACTAAAAATATCGAAAAGAGCGGGTAGCGATACATAATATTTGCTATCTATTCTATCTATATATATCAACTTACCGCAGAAGTACGTGTAATTGCTTAACACGCTTGTGCCATTGATATGTATAGTACCTCTATGGCGTTCAATGTAGTCATATATCACACTGATACAGTGTTTTTTGCGGTTCAAAAATTCCTCATTGTCAAATACAGATGACCACAGCTTCAACTGCTGTATCCAAGCATATATATGCTTTTCGAGAAGGGCGTACTGGTTGGGAGATAGTTCTTTTAGATATTCACAGAAGAACTCATCTTCTTTAGTTCTGGAGATAGCTTCACTTTTCGATATTCCGAGTAGTGCGCAAATTTCACTAATTTCAACCCAATAGCGTTGTCTGATTTGAGGGATGTAAATATCACATCCATAACATGTTGCATGATTTTCCATTTTTATAAAAGTTTAGTTTAAATTAATTCTTTTTCTATGCTCCTTGATATATTTGTATATTACGTCACAGCAGTTTTCTTTGTAAAATTTTCTAACAGGGGAACCCTCTAGTTTTAAGCTACATATCCAAGCATATATATATTTTTCTGGGAGTATAAATTCATCCGAAAAAAGTTCATCGAGGTACTTTCCATACACTTCGTTGTTTTTTATTTTTTTTGCTACCTTGTTGATATCAATATCAATCGCTTCGCAAATTCCGCAAATAGACACCCAGTAGTCCTCTCGGATTTGGTAGATGTAGATTGTTTTTTCGTCGATTTTTGGATATTTCATTTTTATATAGTTTAGTTTTTTAGGTAACTTTTTTAATAATTTTTTCTAGGATTTCCTTTTCATTTTTGGACTTGGCAAAAAATCTCATTTCTTCAATCAAATCCTCTTGACCCTCGTTAAATCCCTTGTCATAAGCATTTTCGAGGTAGTCAGAGATGACGTATGTCTTGGTGTTGTGGCTGAAATTATTGGAAGTGACAACGGTAAGAATTTGATTTATAAGTTCATCCTCTCTAATGACTTCCTTGTCCTGCTCAGTTGGATTTTTCATATTTTTCTATTTTTTGATTAATTTCTGCTTGCCGCTTGTCAAAGTAATGCTTGACGTAGGGGGTGAGGTGGTTGATTTTGCCGTCGCCACGGAACCATTTATAGACTGTTTTGATGTTTACTTCGGCAAGAGTAGCGATGGCCTTGAAGTCACCTCGCCTAAGCAAAATTCTGTACTTACTTCGCTCGGCTTGCCAGTCAGTTTGAGTTAGGTTTTTTTGGGGATTCATTTTATTTGTGTACATTAGTGGCTGTTAATGGATTTATAAGGACAAATATAGTAAATATATTCACACCTACATCACTTATGGTAAATAATTTTTCGAATATAAAGGACAGAGTTATTGAGATTGCTGATTATCACGGAATTAGCAAAGTAAAATTTTTTTCAAAAGTTGGTGTAACTACTGCAAATTTCAGAGGTAGCAACAAAAAAAGACCTTTAAGTTCGAGGACAATTCAAAATATAGTTACGAATTACCCGAAAATAAATTTACGGTGGCTAGTCATGGGGCAGGGCGAAATGTTTCTGTCCACAAAAAAAAACTTTGAAGTTTCCGAGCCAGGGGCTAGTTATGGACTTGGAGGGGATGACTGTCGAGAATCACTAGCGGAATGCCGAGCTGACAAGGCTCTGCTCATTGACCAGTTGGCTATAAAAGACAAGCAAATCACAAAACTCAACGAGCATATAGAAGCTCTGCTCGGCAATAGCAAAAAAACTGTGAGGAGAGAGAGGGAGGAAGTGTGATGAAGCGAGTAGTGAGAGGGTTTTTGAAAATGAGTAAATGGAGGAGGAATTAGGAACAAGAAATTTAAAAAACAAAAAATATGAACAAATTATTATTTAAAATGCCTATACCAGGGGAATCTATAATTGCTATAGCAGTTATTTTTTTATTTATACTGTGGGCTTGGTCTTTGATGGATTTGATTTACAATAAATCAAAAAAAACCAGCGGTAAATTAATATGGCTACTAGTTATCGTGTTTTTACCATTTTTGGGTTCGTTTTTTTATTTAATAGATAAATTAAAAACAAAATCAAAAGACAAAACAGAAAAACAAAACAAAGAAAATAAAATTGATAAAGTTCAATATGCTTATGATTCTAAGAATTATAGCGAAGTAGTCAAGTTGCTGAACGATGTAGAATTGACAACTGCTCCGCTATGTTATGCTTACGCAGTATCGCTGATGCACACTGGCGAAGTTGAAAAAGGAAGGTCTATTTTTAGAAAGTCTTTCCAATTTGGAAATAAAGATGAAGTAAGGAAGAATTTTGGATATGCTGAAATTCAACTTGGCAATTATAAAGAAGCAATCAAACTTCTTCAAGAAATAGATAGGGAAGAATTGGCATTAGAATTCAAATACGATGAGGGATATGATATTGTAGAAAATATGGGCTACTGTTTTTACAAAATGAAAAAATACGACCTCGCCATCGAGGCTCTCAAAATAGCACCTCTCACGAAGAAGAATATTACAGACGACCTCAATGACATTTTCAAACTTCTCGCAGAATGCTACGAACTGAAAGGCGACAAAAAAAACGCGATAAAATTCTATACAAAATCCATGTCATATAGATACGATGACGAGATTGATAGTAAAATAGAGCGGCTTTCGGTAAAATAACAAATTAATCCTTTTTTAAAAACAAACAAACCATGAAAAATGTACTTACAACACTAGCGGTATTATTAATGAGCATCTGCTACTCACAGAATTCCCTGCCAGCGGATAATGGAATTTACATCAATGGCGTAAATATCAATGAGCGTGACATTTATTATTTTGAGCTCATCGTTGCCGTGCGAGTAAAAATGAGCGGAAAGAAAACGATAGTAATTGGTGGGGATTATGGACAAGAATATTCGTTCAAAAATCCAACAACAATAACGGACAAAAATAATAAACCTCTCATTTTTATAAGTGTAATTCAAGCGTTGAATTATTTATACAAAAATGGCTGGGAATATGTATCAGGCGAGCAAGTATCAGTAACTGGAGGCTATACTTACAACTATCTGATGCGTAGGAAGCAGGGTGAGTGATGACAATGGAAGTAAAATGTAAGGTTTTTTTATTCAAAAATAAACCAAAAAAGTGTTCCAAATTGTGTCCGAAAAGTTAGAAAATGGTGATGAGATAGCTTTGGTTGGGGAATTCTCAATCCTGAGCGGATCACTTGCGGGGTGTAGCGTAGCCCGGTCATCGCGCCTGCTTTGGGAGCAGGAGGTCGCAGGTTCG
>WURV02134426.1:0-19033 GCA_011762755.2 Epimenia babai
ATAGAACACGCCATATACGACAGCACTTTGATACTTCAAAGCTCTTTCAATAGGGGCTACATTGAGCGCTTACGTAACCGTCTTCCCATGACGACATGGGAGGTATGGGCAAAGGCCTCAAAAAAACGATCCCGATTGGTATCCATAACCATCCGAGATGTGTCAAACTTGATCCAGTTTTTGGGGAGAGCTACACTACCTTCGACGTCTTAAACATAAGGTTAACCCTCCATAACAAAAAAGTAGTAAGGAAGAAGGCTCGGGTATTTCTGTTGGAGCCAATTTGATACCAATAGTTTGCCCATATGTGATATCTAACCATAAAACGAGACTTCTTCCCTCTTTCAACGACTGACTTTTCCCAAAGACACTTTCAATAGTTTCTCCGTACCATGTTAATGTAGTTTTTGGAGTAATAATACTTGGGCGAGATCCTAAATCTGCCGGCCATCGAAGAAAACTCCTAGTATGTCCAAATGCATCACCAATTACAACATCTGCTGGTCCGAGGATATCCAAATCCCTCATGCCTCCATATCGCGCAAACCTATGATCATCGGAAGAGTAATATTCTGCTGTTGCGTTATAAATAGAATCAAACGAAGCCCGCCCATCAGGCGGAGGCGTGTCGGAATGCAAACTCCCAACAATTCTCCGATTGCTGTTTATTAGTGGATTACCAAATTGAAGACTCCCCTCTGTTGTCATTGTCAAATTTTCTCCATCGTCACTCACCAACCACACAACACCACCTTCCACAGGACTAATTATCCCCGCTATAAAAAAAGACGCCGCCATTAAAATGCGCTTCCATAGCAGCATACTTTGAAAATGGCGAACCAAACAATATTTACGGAGTATTTTCATTTCTTTAATTATATGCGTTTCTATATCAATCTTCTTACAAACGCCACTGGTAGTTTGAGGAATTAGTCTCCATGAAAACAATCCCAAGCATACGCATCAATATTTTCCAGATGCTCATTATTGTCATTATAGATACGATATTCTTGCTGATCAGACCCAATACTTGACCCTCCCGATAAACCAATTAAAATTGAGTAAAATGCATCTGTTAAGACCATATCAACAATTTCTTTAACACTGCTACTTTCCTCGTCTGTAAATTGACACTCTTTCAATTTATTAGAAAGCATCGAATGTGATGTTTCATCAAAAAACTCTTGAAGCATCTCTTGCTTTTTTTGAAGTAAATTTTTGACAAATATTTCGGACGGATCACGCATTTTCTTTTTCTTAAGGCATCTGGATACATTCGCTTATTTTCTCTAATTAGATACTAAAGCATCGGGGCAGGGCTTTAGAATGGGGATGAGGCACACCGCTTCTTAAAATTAAACTCATGTCGATTGAGATATGACATTCACTCTCGAACATTCGGGACAGTAGTAAAAATACAATGCTGCTTCACCTATAAAAAATGCACCATCTACAAAACCAGCACCCTGTTCGTAATTTTGATAACCAATACCACAAACATATTTCATCGGAGCATTACATTTACAAGTAACAGACTCGGGATCTTGCAACCATAACGGAGGACCTAAAACACGTATAAACCTATCTCCGCCAACAAATTCATCACAAACTGACCAGTAAGCATCCTCATCAAAAGGATAATCGCCTCTTTCCATTGCCTGCAACTTGATTTTTTGATGTGGCAGGGGTAATGAAAGTGTTTCATTCACTGCCAGCAAACCATGATTTTCAATTCCGATACTATCAAATGTTAGTTGTTTGGAAGCAAAATCAATTTGATAAGATTGAGGGACCTCCCAAGCCCTACTGTTAATTCGACTTGCCAACGGCAGCTTCCCGATACCCTGCAAATTTATGGGTGCAAGTCGTTCATCCTTCAAATCTAATTCGAGTAAAAGTGATATACTTTTTACATCGTTATCAGCAGAAAAAAACTCCCATTCATTACCTCCAAACTGATGCTTGTAGTCACCCTCTCCTAGGAGGCCAATATATCCAACAGGAGTCTGATATGACTCACCCCATATTTCTAAAGATGCCATTATTTTTGATACTGTTTTAATGTTTTAGAGTATTGAAGCATTTCCAACATGCCTCGGTTGTATTTTGTGCCAAACTGCATCCTTATGTCTCTTATATCAATTACCATACGCTGTCTAGCAGTCAGGCCTATATCCATTCGCATTGTTTGGGCACCTCTACCTGCAAAAGTTCGAGTTAAGGCATGATCAGCTTTTGTCATACCCAACGCAGGCCCACTACCACGCGAAATACCTATAGTTTTATTAAAAGCGTTTTGTGCCATGTGGTGAGCAACTTCATCACTTAACCCTGCATTTCTTCTTATTCGATCAAGAGCAGAAAATTTACCTCCTTTGTTAACAATACTAATTCCTCTACTAGCTGTTGAACCAATTGCCACGGCCTCATCACCGGGAATTGGCGTCAGCATCGTTGCTGCCGTCACAAGGCCATCCACCAAAGCACCGCGGATCTGCTGTTTGCGATCCTTCCTGTGCATGGCTTTGTAGTGCTTGAACATTTGCTCCTGCACGTCCCCGAACTTGTGCTTGCCCGCTATTTCGCCCAGCCTGTGGGCAAGGCTCGCGCGCTCCTGCGTGGTGAGGTAATACATGCCGTTGTTCTCCTGCACCGGGCCGTCGAACTTGAGCATGTCACTTTCCTCCCATATCTTGAGGAGGTTCTTCTTGAACTGCCTTCTGGCTGTTCTAGCAGCTGACGCAGCATCATCGTATTGGTCGATAAAACGCTTCTTCTTTTTGGCCTTCTTCGCCGGGATCTGGTCATCGGTCGTTGCCGACACATCGCCGTCACCTATGGCAACCCCTGCCAGCCCGTCCGGATCAAACTTGCTCCACGGGTTCTGTGTTACGTAGGTGTATTCATTTGGCCCATCAACCACGCCGAGCGGATCACGGGTTGTGAATGTTCCCGTCAACAGGCAGCGGTAGCGCATGCCCTCGTTGAGTAGGCCAGTTGGATCCTCATCTTTGGTGTTCGCACGTTGGCGTTCAGGATTGGAACCTTGTTCCTGGGTGCGGGTGCCAAAGGCTTCGTAGGCTGCCTGCCAGTTGATCGCAGCATTGCTGTCTGTGGTGGTGGTAACATCGCCACGGTAGTTGTAGGCGTTGTAGCGTGGTGTGCCACTTCTCAGCGTATAGAGTACTCCGCCTACTCCACCACCATAGTCACTACCACGGATGTATTCCACAGCAGGGCTTGAGGTGATGCTTGAGCCATGTTCCTGCACACTGAGCCCCCCGGCGAAGACAAGCCGTGTATCTGCGCCTCCGGTGACGGCACTTTCGTTACGGGTGACTCTCCGGGTACGGTGGTCATATTGGTAAACGTGGAGACCACGCTTGTTAGCATCCGTATCCGTCTGATAATCAATGCTAACGAGGCGTTTTTCATCATCATAAGTATAGATATCTTCCCTGCCGTCAAAGATCATCTTTGTCCGGCTGCCGTTACCGTCATATTCAAAGCTGTGGGTAACCGCCCCTCCCCATGGACCGAAGCTAACAAGCTGATGGGAGTTTGCACCATTGCTGCCATCGCCGTAATTGTGGGCGTAATCCGCAGTAGTCGTTCCCCCTGTTTTCTCAATCTTTCGATGACGGTTGTTAGAACGATCGTATTGGTAATCGGTTGTTTTCACCGTTCCACCGGAAGCACTCTGGTCAAGGATCTCCTGGGTCAGGCGATACGCTTTATCGTACGTGTTCGTCAGCGTCCTGTTTTTGACGTTGGCATGGGCGTATTGTTCGGTGGTCTTGAGCAGGCTCCCGACGTTATCGTATCCGTTGGAATAAGGGGCGACGGCAGCGGTGCTATCGGTGGAAACCAGCAGGACACCCAGCAAGGTTTTTGTCAGGCTCTTGACGGTTCGGTTGAGCTTGTCAAAGGTCTTGTCCGTGTATTGTCCGTTAGGCAGGGTCTTGCGGGTGATATTGCCGTTCAAATCATAGGCATACTGGGTGATGCGGCTTCCCTCGGTGCACTGGGAAAGCCTGTTGAGTTGATCATACTGGCTGGTGATAGTGCGGTTGGTCTGCCCGTAAACCTTGGTGAGGATGTTACCCGCCTTGTCAAAGGTGGTGGTTGTGGCCACTTCGTTGGAGGTTTCGCTGATAACCCGGTTGAGGGCATCATAGGTGCTTGAGCACTGGCGGCGAAGTTGGTTGGCTGCGCTTTCATTCGGATAGGTGACACTGAGAAGGTTGTTGACCAGATCATAGGTCATGGTGCGGTTGTCCTGCGTGCGCGAAGGATAGGCAACAGTTGTTAGACGGTGCAGCGAATCGTAACTGTAGTTGGTGACACGATTGTTGGCGTCAGTGCGGGAGGTCTGCAGCACACCATTGTAAACGAGGGTTTCGGTGCGTGCGAGGGTGGTGCCGATGTCCCAGATGGTGTGGGTCTTGCGCTTGAGACCATCGTAACGGTAGTCAATGGTCCTGCCCTGCCCGTCAGTGATGCGAACCACGTTCCCGGCATCATCATAGAGTGTGGTGGTGACAATGTCCCCGGTGATTCCGGCGGCAAGCTGATAGGTGGAGGGGTTGTAGGGAGCCGATGATGATCCACCGCCCCCGGAGCCTCCTCCGGAAGGATCGGGAGGTCCACCGCTACCGCCGGAGGAACCTGCAAAGGAAGGGTCGTCCGGATTTCCGGTGGCAGGATTCACGGTGGTGATCACCTGCCTGTTGAGGGCATCAAAGGCATTGCGGGTGATGTTGCCGTTTCCATCCGTGACAGCAATGGGGTTGCCGTTCTTGTCAAAGGTAGTCTGGGTGACAATATCAAAGGCATTGTTGGTAGCCGGGTTGTCAGCACTTGAAGGGTTCCCTGTGGAAGGGTTGCTGCGGGAGAAAATGGCCCTGTAGGCACGGTCATAGAAGGTGCGTGTCCAACTGCCGCGTGCATCCTGCACGGCGATGGGCTTGCCCACCTTGTTGTAGAGTGTGGTCACGGTGGGCCGCTGGTTGGCAACCGGGACGGCGGGATTTTCCGCATCGGTGACAAGGGGCTGCTGCTGTTGCCAGGGGCGGTTCCTCGCATCGAAGGAAGTATCCCACTGGCGACCAAGGGGGTTGACGGTAGCAGTCACATTGCTGTTCAAATCATAAACCGTTTGAATGACCGGTGATCCCTGTGTCGCATGTGCAACGTTGTTCCTGTCCACTTTCCCGTAGCCTGCGGCGTTGGGGTCGGTGATGTCGTTGGCTGGCTGCCACTGGTATTCAGGGCGTGCTGCGGTATCATAGTCCGTTTCGCTTTCACGGCCTTCGGGATCAATGACTTTCCAGGCAAGGCCTGTGGAGGTGTAAAGGGTCCGGGTCACAGCGGTGAGGCCGCTGTCATAACCGTCCGTGACCTTGATGACACGCCCAAGGCCATCCATTTCAGTGAACGTGGCCCTGGCGTTGGCGCCACCGTGCGCAACGGTGGTTTTCGATGTATAGGCAACATCATCGTATTCCGTCAGCGTGACAGTGGTCTTGCCCGGTTCGTAAGTGAGGGTGGTCTGGGTAGGTCGATAGACGGCATCATATTGCTGGTCGAGGACGACATCCTGATAGGTTCCCGCCGCTCCCATGGAAACGGCATTCTTGTGGGTAGTTTTCGTGGGTTTGAATCCGTCCTTGTTGAAGATGGAGCCACCTGTGTTGAGGGTCTTGTCATACTCAAGGATGGTGAGGGTTTTGTCCGTGGCGGATGCAAAGCTGGTTTCATCGCTTCCTTCGGTCCAGTTCACCCAGATTTTGACAGGGCGCTGGATGGCGTCGTATTCGGTGAAGGTGACAGTCCCACGCGGATCAACGGCATACACAGCGGAATCCACCGCATTGTAGCTCATGGAGGACACAATGTCGGCGGCCCCGGCAGAACCTTCGGCGTTCAGTTTGTAGGCAGGCTGGCCGTCGGTGGTGTTTTCCTGGGTGAAGGTGGGGACCCCGATGCCATCCATGTCGCGGATGGAACGGCTGACCCTGTTCAGGGCATCATAGACGGTGATGGAGAAGTTGCCTTCCTCGTCCCGTTCGGCCACCTTGTTAGAATTGGCATCGTAAAGGAGGATCTTGTCGGCGCGTATGTCACGGTTGACACCTTCGGCGGCGGGATAGTGGACATAGCTCAGTCGATTGAGTTTGTCGTAGACAAAATCCGTGGTGTTGCGGCGGGGATCGGTGGTGGTGATCTTGTTGTTGTTCTTATCGTACGTGTAGCTGGTGACAAGATCGGTCCCTGGCTCAAGCTGGCCGTTCTGGTTGAGGTCGATGCCCTCATGGGCGACACGCCCATGGGAGTCGGCTTCCCGCAGAGTGATAATGGGTTTTTCCCAGGCGTGACCGGAAAGGTTGGAGTAAACTTCCACGGTGCTGCGGGTCATGAAGGCCGGGAATGCCTGGTTTCCGTATTGGTAAGTTTCACGGCGCAGCAGGATTCCGTTTTTATCGCGGGCTTCAAGCGAAGTGCGTCTGCCAAGGGTGTCCACGGTGAAGGTGCGCAAGGTGCCGTAAACGTCCCGGTGGCTGGACATGGCGCGGTAATGCTGGGAGTAGGTGTATTGCTGCACACGCCCAAGTCCGTCGGTCTTCTGGGTGGGGTCACTCCAGCGGGAAAATACCGCAAGGGAGCCCAGGTTGCTGGGAATGATGGAGAATCCTCCCCAGGCATCGTCATAGCGGTAGTTGCAGGTGTTGCCGGAGAGGTCTTTTGAAGAGGATACGTTGAGGCCGGAGGCAAGGTCGAATTTGTAGGTTTCCGTACCAATGCCACCTGCAAGGATGATGTCCATCTGCAGGTAGTAGACCATCCAGTTCAGCGAGAGGGACGAGCCGTGGTTATCGACGTTGGTGGCGTGTGCCTTGATGTCGCGGAAGCAGTAGGTGGTCTTGTTCCCGAGTCCGTCGGTAATTTCATTGAACCAGTCGCGGGTGGGGACAAAGGCATTGCCACCGGAGGTGATGTTCACGCCGTTAGGCCCGTAGATCCAGCGGATGCCTGCACGGCGGCGGAAAACGGCACTGCGGGCGACACTGGTGTTGTCATTGAGTGTGAGCGTGTTCTGGGCGGCGGATTCCACCTTGCTCACCAGACGGGGAAGCCCGTGGATGCGGCGGTATTCAACGCCGTTCTGCCCCTGGGTGGTGGTGTAGCGGGCATCGTCCGGGCGGTAGCTGATTTTTGAAAGCACTCCCCTTTTATCCGTGATGGAGGTAAGGTTGAGGTGATAGTGATGGGTGAAGGTCCCGTTGACGTTTTCCTCCCCGTAGGCCGCCTTGTAGCCATACCGGATGGTTTTCTGGTAGGGATCGGTGATGGAGGCGAGCACGTTGTTGACGCTGGCATTGTCATTGGCGGGAAGGGTCAGGCTTCCATTGGGCACAGCGACATTGGCATAGGCGAAGGTGTGGGTATGGCCGCGCGGGTCGGTGACACTCTGGATACGGTTGGGGTTGCCGGGAACGAGGGCAATGGTGAGCTTGAGCTCAGGACGTTTGGGATCGGTAATCCGGGAAGGGATGAGGGTGTCTTTGCCCGTGCCGGGGTAGACGTAGCGCAGTTCGTTGCCGTAGCGGTCCCGCACAGTACTGAGGCGGTAGTAACGGTGAACAATGTAAGTCCCCTGCCCTGCGCGGTCGCTGACATGGGCCTGCTTGAGGGTCGTCAGTTCATAGGTCACCACGGTGCCGTGTTTTTTGCGCAACACGAGGGTGTCCACATCTTTCCTGCCCATTTCATGGGTGTAGCTGCGACGGTCCGTGAGTGATGAAGGGTAGGCAAAGATACGGCGTCCGTCGTAAGAACCGAAGCGCAGGTTGCGCCCGTCCTCATCGACCACGTTGTAGGTGACGGCTGGCTGGTTGGCATCGTAGTTGACGGAGCCGGAACGCGTGGTCTCCCGGACGTAGGCACAGAGGTTGGAAGTCCAGCAGGAGCCGAAGGGGGTGGTGATTTTTTCGTTGGGGCGGATACCGCTGCGGTTGCTCCAGGAAGTCTCGCGCAGGGAAAGGGTCGCCTGGAGCTTGAGGCGGCTGGAGGGCACGGGAACGTAAACCACGGAGGTGTCGTAGTGCAACCCAAGGTTGAAGGCATCCACATACATTTCCTCCTTGTGGTGATCGGTCTCGCCTTCATCCTCGGGAGCTTCATCGGCAATCGGGCGTCCATTGAGGGCGATCTTGCGGTGACGCGGGCCGGTGGCATCACTTCCGTTGTAGGTGATGGAGCGTGCCACGCCGTCATTGACGTTGGCCTGGTAGGTGCCGCCGGGGAGCGTCCCACCGCTCATGGCGGTGCCGCTGGCCTCTGCCCCGGGTTTTTTGCTTCCATCCAGGGGATCTGTGCCTTTGGCAAGTTCCTCGGCATCATTCGACGGAATATTCGGATCTGTATCGTCACCGTCCGTATCTTCCGCGTCGGGGTTGGTTCCGATGAGGAATTCCTGCCACGCGGTGAGTGTGTCGCCGTCCTGATCCTGGTCGCGGATAGAGGTGTTGTCGGTCAGGGGCAGGAAGGAATCAGGCGAACTATTCTCCCAACTAAAGGAGCTACCCCTTGGGGTGCCATTTTCCCAGCCATCTAACAACCAGTCCCCGTCCGAGTCGGGGTCACGCCACTCCGTGCCAAGGCTGTCCTCCTGTGCCTTGGTCAGACCATCATGATCGAGGTCATCCCCGGCGTTTACCGCGTTACCGCTTGCCGGGTCGGTGGTACCGTTTGCTTCGGTGACATCCCAGATGGTATCCAGGTCGTAATCCTGCTTATAGAGGTTCCCGGCATCCCCGGCGGAAAGGGTCCTGCCGTAGAAACGCACCCGGTCGATGTTGCCATTGAATCCGGTGTAGGAGAGTTGGGAGACAAGGAAATTCCCTGTGCGGGGCCTGAGGTTCTTTTTGAATCCCATCCAGAGGTAGGGTTCGTTGGCTTCCACCATGGAGCCTGTGTTGAATGCCTGGTTAAGCCGGGTAATGTCAGTGGCAAGCTTGCCATCGACGTAGATGCTGCTGGTATTGGAAACGGCGGTGCTTTTGACACTGAGGGCGATGTGGTGCCAGCGTCCGTCATCGAGTTTGGCAGGGCTGTGGGTGCGCAAAACCTGCGTATTGGTGTAACCGACACCGTTAGGATCGTTCTGGACGTAGCCAAACCCGGTTTCAATAACGAGCTGGTGCTTGCCATTGACGGAGAAAACCATGGAGGGAAGGCCTGTGCGCATGCCCCCAAGGGTCAGGAGCGCGATCTTGTCCTTCACTCCGGCCACGTTGCCGGGCTGTTCCAGTAATCCGGCCTGTGCGTCAATGCTGCCCGGTTCCAGCCTGATCCAGAAGGAGGCGGCGATTTCATCCTTCCGGTCCCAGATGGTGGCGGGGAAAGCCACACGGCTGTCCCTGGCGAGCGTCAGGCTGCGGGAAAGCATGCCCTGGTGGCGGTCCCATGTGGCGTTGGTACCGGCAACAGCGGATGCCACGCCTTCGGGACGTTGCACCGGGAATCTCAGGGTGGTGATGTTGTCCCCCACTTCGGAGGGGGCAAGGGTTTCAAAGTTCCATGCGGCAAGCAACCCGTTTTCAAGGTTGGCTGAACCGGTCAGACCCGTGTTATCGTCCAGGTCAACAGACCCGGCATCCCCGACGTTGCCTGCGGCATCCGCATTGACAGGATCAAAGCCGAGACGCCCCAGTTCAAAAAGGTCGGTGTATCCGTCACCATCGTAGTCCTGGGAGAACAGGGAGCCCACTTCAGCGGTGGAAAGGTCGCGTTTGTAGATACGCAGACGGTCGATGTTGCCCTTGAAGCCTTCGAGCGGGGCATCGGGGGCAATCCTGCCCAGCACAATGCGGGGTGTGGCCCCCGGGTTGTTGGTGAGCTGGAGTTTGTTGACGATTTCGTTGTGCTGGGTGTTTTTGGCAAGTTGCACCCCATCAAGGTAAACAAAGCTCCCGTTCTTGCCCCGCACCCAGGTGAGGTGGTGCCAATGGCCGTCGTCAATCTCAGTTTCATCCATCACCCAGGAGGCAAGGCTTCCGGCATTCCTGAGCAATCCTGTGTTGGAGTCGTAAAGACCCAGCGCAATGCTTTTGACACCGTTGGAACCCTGCGGCTGGACGGCCTTGAGGTTGAGGATGTTGGCATTCCTCCACGGCTGCATGTCCTGGAAGGAAATGAGGCTGATGCCCTTTGTCTGGGTGGAGAGGATGCCGGGATCGGTCTTCACCCACATGGAAACAGTGAAGTTCTCCGCGTCCAGCATGGGGGTACCGTCCGCTTCAAGATAGCCGTGGCCACTGATGGAGACGGATTTGGAAGGCATCCCTGTGACGGTATCGTGCCCAATGACATCCCCCGCCCCATGGATCACCATCCTCTTGTCGTTGGTTGTCCAGTCGTCAAAACCAAGGGGGGTATTTTCAAGGTTCTCAAAGTCCCAGAACCCGGCAAGGGCCGCATCGCTGTTGAGTGAAGGCGGAACACCTAACAAATCAACATTGGCAATTCCCGAAGGAAGGGTGCCCGAGTCATTACCATTGATGGCGCTGCGTCCGGGAATGAGATACTCCTCACGGTCAGTAACACCGTCCGCATCCGCATCGTGGTCGTGCAGTGCGGTAATTTCAACCTGGCTGAGTGCCTTGCTGTAGAGTCGCAGGCGGTCGATGCATCCGTCCAGACCGAAGGTGACCGTCCCGGGGCTGGTGCCACGCACCATCTTGCCGATGCGCAGGGTTGTCTGGTTGCCATCAAAATTGGATTTCAAGAACGATACCTGGCTTCCTTCAAAGGGACCTTCATCGTCCCCAGCGACAAGGGCGCCATCCAGATAGAGCCGGAAGTCATTGCCGTCACGTACAAGGGCAAGGTGGTGCCAGTTTTCATCGTCAATCCTCTTGGAGGGTTTGAGCGTCCAGCGTATGTCGATGGTGGAGGAATCAACTCCACTGCCATTGGTGTTATCGAACCGGGTAAGGTAAACATGGGTCACCTGCCCCGCCCTCTGGGCAAAAAGGCGGACCGAATCCGCCGCCCCCCCTGTCACAAAGGCATCGTGCATTTCAAACAAAGGTACGGGATTTCCTCCGGCAGCAAAGATGGAATCACGCTTGAGCTTGTACCACCCCGCAATACTGTAAGCGTTGACTCCTGAAAGGGCTGAACCGAGTGTGGCTGTGGCATCGTCGTTGCCCCGGAAATGGACATAGTTGGAGGCGATGGCGTTGTTGTCGCCAAGGATGAGCCCGGCACTGGGTGCCATGTCGTAAGTGCCCCCGTTAGCCTGGTTGTCCAGTACTCCGGAATTCAGGTAATTGAAGGATTCAAAGTTCCAATGGGCTAACAAATTGGTGGTGAGGCTGCCTGCAAGGTTGTCCTGGTCCCATGTAGGGTCGGGTCCGGGGGAACCGTTGATAACAAGAGGGTTGAGATTCCCGGACGCCACTTCAATGTAATCAGGGATATTGTCACTGTCCCAGTCCTGGTTGCGGATTTGTAAAACCTGGGAGGCGGTGAGGTCACCGGAATAGAAGCGGAGACGGTCAATATTACCTGTCAGTTTGTTAAAATAGTTATCGAGGTCGAAGTCACTAAAACCACCCACATAGAGGGCTTTGCCACTCCCCGCATAATTGGCATGGTTAAAGTCATCCCTTTTTCCCAGTGAAGTCCCGTCGAGGTAAAGTTCGTATTCAAAGGTGTTGCTGGTCGCTTCCTTGCGCACAAGTGCGATGTGATGCCACTGGTCATCATCAAGGGGTTCATTGTAGGAGTGGACCCATTCCAACAAACGGTCCGTGGAAACCTGTCCTCCGGGGGAAGCAAGATGAGTGGAGCCAACAAGTTCGATGGCAGAGCCCCCGGTCAGCAGGTTACGGACGGTCAGATGCAGGGTTCCGTAAGTGTCACCAAAGGCCTTGTCGATGGTATAGAGAACAGTACGGGAGCTGGTGGAGAGGGTCTGTTTTTCAAGGCGAACCCACATGGATGAAGTGATTTCACCAACGTTGCCCCAGTCAGAAATATCGGAAGCCCTCAGATATCCGTTGCCCTGCAGGGATACCGAAGTAGAGGGCATCGCTTTGTCGGAGTCGAGAGTGACACCCCCGATCAGATCCAGATCGTTGTTGTTGCTGGTGAGATCCGCAATCCGGCTGTTCGTATCAAAAGCTTCGAAGTCCCAACGGCCATACATGGCTCCCAGGCTGGCGAGGTTCTGGTCATCGTCAACCGGGGTAGTGTTGGGAGCATCGGAGGGATCGAGTGGATTTTTGTTCTGCAACAATTCGTTGCGGTCTGTTAATGCGTCACCATCGACATTCTGATCGTCAAGTTCATCAACCTCTGACTGAGAAATCTCGCGATTATAGAGACGGATACGGTCAATGTTACCGTTGAGATAATAGATCGGATTACCCACGTTATCATTGGTAACATGACCAAAACGGATGTATTTGTTTTTGAGGGTCTGGTTTCCTGCGGTGATTGAGGGCAAGGTCGGTCCAATATGGTTGAGCTTGGTACCGTTCAAGTAGAGGGAAACAACACCTCCATTGTTCTTGTTATAGGTCAGGACAAGATGATTCCAGTTGCCATCATCCAACACAATACCCGCCGGGTAATTGATAAAGGTATTGGTTCCTGCCGCATCAACAATCGTCCCTGAGTTACCCGCTGGGGAAGGGTTGAAGGTGGGATGAACCACCTGTTGACTACCCACTGTCCGCCATGGTGCCAGCCGTACTGTCAAATACTGGTTATTGCTTACCCCCGCCGCCGCCACAAACAAAGTGTGGTTGGCCGTGTGGTAATCATTGATGTGAAACAAGGTGGCGTATTTTTTGGTCAGGTTTGTAGATGTCACCTGGCCCGGATTGATCCTGAACCATGTGGAAAGGGTGATTTCGCCTGTGCCGGCACTCGGGTTGTCCGAAAGGGTGGTGTAAACATTGCTTCCATTGGCAAGTGCGATTGACTTTGAAACACCGGAGCTTGCCGTTTGCCCTGCGGTGAGGGTCAGTGTGTTGTTATAGGCCGAGGCATCGGAAAACGGGCCGGATGTCTGGGCGTCCTCAAAGTCCCACCTTCCCACAAGCCCCGTGTCACGTGCTACCCAAGCATCGAGTCCCTTGCCGTCCGGGTCACTGGCATAGTCGGGAGACACCACGACCCTGGCTTTCCCGGAGCCTGGGTTGGGAGAATCGGTGTTCAGCTCCACTTCCTTGGTGGACTGGGAAAATCCATGGCTGGCGAATGCACACACCAATCCGGATACAACGATGGTCTTGAGTTTCATTTTTTGTTAGGTAAAGTAAGAAAAGGATACAATCGGGTCAAAGAGGCAAGGCAGGACGGTCACTACTCGGTGGACTTGAAGCGCACCTTCACTTCACCGTTGGCATCCGACGTGGTGCTGAGGTTGCTGGTGTGCGCTCCCCCGGAATCAAGGCGTACCTCTCCACCACCCGTGGGCACGGTGAGGTTGACCGGGGCATTGGCGATGGATGAGCCGTCAGCCGCCATCACCTTGAAGATGATGGCAGCCGGGGTTTCCTGTCCCTGGAGAATGGGCTGGTTGTCTCCGGAGGTGACCTGGACATAGTGCGCGGCACCATTGTAGAAATCCTTCGGGTCGGTTCCCTTGAGCAATTCAAGGGCATCACTGACACCGTCACCGTCTGAATCGGTCTTCGTGATATCGGTACCGATGGAAGTTTCCATCACATCGGGAATACCATCCAGATCCGTATCATCCGCGTTAGTGAGCACAGGCTTTCCATATGTGACACAATCATTGTTATACAGGGTTACAAGGTGGCTGATGGAAACCGCCGTATCAAACACGTAGAGCTGTCCTAACCAGAGGGAGGTGCCTTGCGAGGCCGTTACACCTGCCGCATCATTGTCACCACCGACAATCAGGCGGTAAGGTTGATCACTGGAGGCAAGGACACCCGTGTCCATGGGCACAGGAACTTCATTCACTCCGGCCACAAAATCCTGCATGGCTAACAAAGAGCCGTCGGCAAGGTTGTAGCGGAACACCACAAAGCTCCACTGTCCCTGTGCGGGGGTACTGGCCCAGGCCAGATCACCCGAGCCGTTGCCACTGAGTTTGATCGCCCCGTGTGCGGTGCTTCCACCCACCCTTGCGGAAAACAGGCTGCGTGCGGGGGATGCTGCCGCCACCCCACCCCAGGAGACAAGCACATCACCCTGTGAGGCATTGACATCGGGATTATACACCCAGGCCACTACGGTGCGCGAACCGGCCCCGGACACCTGGACGATGGATTCATTAGGTCCCTTGAGCCAGTCTTCGTTGGCAGCGCTGAACTTGACGCACTTCACGCCTCCTTCAGTGGCTGCCACCGGGGATGCATTCCCGGGCATAAATTCCCCGTCAAGTGAACCATGGTTCTCCCAGCTCATGACACTCCCGGCAGCAAGATCGGCAGCACGCAGATCGACCAACGGGGTATAAGTCAGGCTAACAGGATCACCGGCATCCAGCGGGTCGGTTCCCGCCGCCACTTCCGCAGCATTGGAAATGCCATCCCCGTCCTCATCCGCCCAAGGTTTCAGGTCGGAAGCAACACTATAGGCATCGGAAAGGTCCTTGTTAAGGATCTTTGCCGTTTCTGAATCCAGCCAACCGTCATTGTCCGCATCATCGTCAACCACCGGGGATCGCCCTTGTTCATATTCCTGGAGTGCCGTGAGCCAGTCACCGTCGGTATTACTGGAAGCGGTGAGGGACAGGTCGCCCTTGTGATACATTTCCCACTCATCTAACAATCCATCACCATCCGTATCGTAAGAACCCAGGGGACTGGTGCCGAGGTCAAGCAATTCAACCTGGTTGCTATAGCCGTCGTTATCGAAGTCCTCAACAGCAGGATTTTTGGAGTCGCTGAGGTGTTCCACCGTGCGGATGAAAAGCTTGTCGCTGCTGGATGTCATGCCCACCGCATGATATTTCCCGTCACCAGGCTCCATCACACTGTCGAGAAACGTCCAGTTATGAAGGTCGGGCGATACCTGCGCAAAATGCACCCTGCCCCGCTCCGCGAAGTAATCAAAGGAAAAGGCCCCGTCCAGCCAGACCGTGCTCGCGGGCGGCATCAGGAGATTCAGGTTGATATGGGTCCCTGTAATCCAGAATTCGCCCGCCGGCCCACTACCTCCGGTTTGGCCGTTATACATCTCAGGAATGATATTGAGATCCCCGGTATCATATCCACTGCGAATCCCGTGAACCACCGCGTTCTGTCCTTCAAGCAAGGTTAAAGTGTTGGCGCTAAAATCCACCGATGCCACCAGTACATCATTAGGCATTGGGGTAAAAGCGACATAGCTTGTATTGGTGTCGTAGTGCCATGTGTCATTGAAGTATTTGACAGCCACAAAACTATCCGCCTGCCCGTTCCACAGGCTAAAACGCGGTGTTAGTTTATCAGGGTTAAAAAGGATATAACCGGTTCCCGTGGCACCATCCTGTGCTGCTATACCGTAGCCGACATTGCCAAGTGTCACCCTGCTCAGGTCAATGTAGGTGCCGGAGATCTCATACTCGTCGTCGTTGTAACTCCCCGCATACTGGTTGGAGGCAATGTGAATGTCTCCACGTTTGTAACCCGCCTGAATACCGTGAACCGTAGAATTTTGACCTTTCAGCAATACCGGAGTGGTGTCAGCCGTAAAATCCACTGTAGCAACGAGAACATCCGAGGAAACAGGAGTAAAAGGTGTGGCTGTTTCGTTGTTGTAGTAATACCAGATGCTGTTCTGGTAATAGACAGCAACAAAATTCAAAGCCTGACCATTGTAGAGCGGCATGTTGCGCCCCATAAATCCGGACGGGTTAAACAGGATGTAGCCGTCTCCTGTGGCATCTTCGTTGGCGGTGACACCGTCGCCCAGATTCCCGAGTGGCACGGCTAATGCCGTGCTCACCAGGGAGAGGCCAATTATGGTTCTGACAAATTGTTTCATAACGTGAGGGGTAAATAATAATGATGTTAGACAGGCAACCGGGGAGGTTTACTTCGCGGATTCAGGCTGGGGAACCTTGGGAGGATCTTTTTTGGCAGGTGTCTTTTTCCAGTAGTTGACAGTGACATCCGGCTTCGGGGGAGGGTTCTGCTTGAGACGTTCCTGCTCTGCCTCACGCAATTTGCGGTTTTTCTCCCTTTCAATATGCGCGGCAAGCAAACGGGCATGCTCCGCTTCATAAAGATCATGGATGGCCTCGATGAACTCCATGGATTCCTCGTCCTTGTCGTCCCCTTTCATGAGAATGTAGGACGGGTAGGTTCTCTTGTTCAGCTCCGTGAAGTCGGGGATTTCAGGCAGATGATTTTTGTTGCCCTCTCCCTGCCAGGCCTTTTGCAGGGCTTCCAGTGTGGAGGTTCCACTCAGCATCATAAAGCCGTAAGTCCTGCCCCTGCCCTCGAAGTTGTGAAAACCCTTCAACAACTTGAAGTTTGTGTTCGACCATGCCCCGTGCTTCCTGCCGTCATGGTTCCACTGGACGTAGGTAAGTTTGTCATCGTAAACCGTGGCATGGACCATGAAGGTCCCTCCAACAGGCAAACTCACGCTTTCCTGGACAGGGTTATCCTGAACCGGTTGTTTCACGGATGGTGTCGGTGGGGCCGGTGGCACCACACGATTGAGGATGATCCTGCGGCCCCCTTTCCTGCGCACCTTGCTTGTCACAACCTCGTGTTGAGGAAGAACCTTCGGCGGAGATGGCGGGGCTGGCTTGCCATCGGAAACTTCTCCAATAACACGGGCCGGCATGGGAACCCCGGCGGACCCGTTTTCTTCAGCGGTGGAGAACCCGGCTAACAAAATGGCGGAAGGAATGACTAACAGGGGAAACAGTTTTTTCATGGCGGTTTTCTACAGGACGGTTAACAGACGGGCTTTCTTGGAAATTTTTTGAGATGGACGCATGCTTACCCATGCCAGGACAGGGTGTCCAGAGGGTTCCGTTGTCTTCACGGAATTTTCACAATAAGAAGATAACCACTTCCTTAACCAACCAATGGTTGGAAGCTCCAGCAAACAAATGTTCACACACAACATGGCAATCTATCATCAGGTGGTTTTTATCTTTTCCACCTCTCCCCAGTCGTAGAACAAAGGTGGACGGGGAGCGTTAAGAACTGCACATAGTCAGCTCGTGACGGCCTTTAAGCCGGAGCTCTGGACATACACCGCCACCTCCCCGACCATGTCGGGTTGGTGACGAGTTTGTGGTACTCATCGAACCACTATGTGTTTGGGCTTAACGTTCCCATCTGACTTGCGCCAGACAATGCCCATAAGCCAAACCTCAACCAAGACGTCAAACCCTTTTTTGTGAAAAGAACAAAAAACGGGCACAACCCCGTAAGGCTGCACCCGTTCCCACCATGTGCCAAAAAATCTGTTAGTCTCTTATCTAGGGCACTACTGGTCCCGTTATCTTGTCGTGCTGCTCACCACTGAACTCGGCCTTCACATACTCCTTGTTCTCGTAGTCGCGGTTCCGCCCGGTAATCACGTAATACTTGCCGTCAAAGTTAAACGAGGCCGCCGCCTTGAACTTCACAAGGTCCACAATGTAACCCGTCATGGTGAAGGTGCGGCCATCGGGTGCCACTGCCATCGCCGCCGGCACCCCTTCCTCGTCCTCCGCCTTCGACACGTATTCCGCCGCACCCGAAAGTTTCAAGGTCTGCGGAACGAGTCCGGTTGCTGTCGCAATCGCCAACGCATCCTCATCTCCCCAGCCAAAGATATAGTTACCGTCACCATGTTCCTGAATCATACCCCTCCCCGTTGTGTCAACGGGGAGGGAATGGTGAATGTTGAATGAAGAATTTGGAATTGGCCTACACGATGAAGCAAGCCATGCATTCTACATTCACTATTCCTAATTCCACATTCAGACCTTCGGTCTGCCGCATCCTGCGCGGATGATGAAGACGTCGCCAAACACGTCGTCTTCACGGTTGATGGCGTCCTCGATTTCCTCGATAACAAACCCGTCCAGGCAGACATTCCTATCAGGATCGGTTCCTCGGTACGGCATTTCATCAAGGGCGGTTTCGAGCTCCGCCACCCGGGCGTCATGTTCCTCGCTCTTGCTGTCAGCCACCTCACTGACATGCACCACCCTGACATCGGCATAGTATCTGCCACTCCTTGGTGTCAGCTCCCTCAGACGCTTGATCACCACAACACTGAACGGCGGTTCAACATCACCGTCACGCCTCCCGGCATAAACCGTATGGCTGACCCTACTCCCTAACTCCTCCGCCCAGGCTTCGGCCAGCGCATCCTTGACTTGTCTAGCCATCACATTTCCTCCATGGCCTTTTCAAGGCCACGGCCAATTTCTTCATTAAGTTCAACATCCTTGCCAAGTGCCATGGCAAGGGATTCTTCCGCATCAGTCTGATAGGTTACACGGTGTTCACGTTCACCTAACACATTACCTTCGTTGAGTTCCTTTCCCACCTGCTTGCCACGTCCCAACAAAACACTTCCGGCACGGGCCAACCGTGCCAAAAATCCATTATCACTCACTCTCAGTTTTACATCAAACACCTGTCAAAAATTCGTCAGATTAGTTAGATTCGTGGTTTCACTTCAGGAAGCGTTTCTGCAGGCTGGCTATCACCTGCTCCGCTGCCGTTCCGATGATGAAACCAGCGGCGGAAAGGGACGCTCCGGGTGCACCGGTCCACTGGGCGATGAGCCCCCCGACAACCTGCCCGAGGAATACCGCAGACAACACCCCCACAATCATCTGCACAATCCAGCGTTGCCAGCGACGTTCCTGTTTAAGGAGTATCCTGACAAGGCTGCCGAAGAAGCCCGCCACTAACAGCGTCTTCACTTCATCCGGAACGTTATCCATCATTTTGAACGAGGTAATAGTGTACCTGTACCCTAAAAACGGAGTGTTAAATGACCGAAAAAACACTACGCAAACAGGACATGAAAAAAACGACGA
>WURV02134537.1:0-19033 GCA_011762755.2 Epimenia babai
GAGCATCTGAAGCACAGCAAACGTCAGAGGGAAAAAGCCCCAACAGAACCACACTGCAAGGGCTACCCAGACCCCCCCCCCCAGCCCGAAAAACGCCACAGTTAGTATACTGGTTAGAGCGGGATTTGAACCAGGTATTCAAAGTCAAACGCTCTAACCGCTACGCCAGCTGCCCTCTCATGAATAGATGAAATGCGCACGGTCGAGTTTTACATTCAACTTTCACGGTGCTTGACCACAAATCTAGGGAGGCTACTGGTATTTTTCTTATCCTATTGCAAGGTGTCTGGATGGGAGTCAAATTCCGTTTCTAAAGATACTGAATATAATCAATATTAAGTTGGACATTCCTGAGGCCAACGAAACGATGACTATACAGTATGTATTTAGTGACGCACACGCCTTGATGTAGGCTACCATTCGGTATTTGCTCTGGTTGGCCGTGGAAGTAATAGTTTGTAATCCACTTTTGCATTGGAGCAAGTTCAAGTTAGAGAAAATACCGCGAATGATTCAAGTAGATTGTGCAAAATTAGAACAAACTTGACATGACAATGACTAGGCGAGGTAATTAACCGAAAAAATAGCCCAGACTAAGAAAATTTCTCGGATAACTAATAAAATTAGTTACATACTCGTAGTATAAAATACAAGTGGTTGTGAAAAGTGCCAAAATCTGTAGCATAAGTTGTATTCACGTACAACACAACTGTTGAATACGTATTCGTATTCTTATAATTCGTAATAACGTGATAAACTAAAACGATGAGCTGTCGCCATACGTACCTCGTCCCGGCAGGGTTCCCTAACAGCACCGTAACCAACCCGACAGTGATAGGAGCCTGTGACTATCAGTAGCCGCGCGCTCGGACAAAACGGTCTAGCTACAGTATTGTCTTTAGCAATGTTATTCTTATCGAGTATTATGTCTGAAAAGGCTGTCAAAGAAACCTCTGATCGATTGGTAATTTATAATACCATGGTGAGTGAACGAGTGATAATTCAGTTCAAAGAACATAGTTCCATTCTGCTATAGGTTTTCGTCCGGAGATGCCGATGCAATAACCCCCATCAACTGCGACAGTGTACCTACTCGTATTTAGAACTTTTTCGGAAATACATACGCAATTACACGCATTTACTTACTTAACATCTGAATATATGCTATCCCAATAAATGACCGTTGTAATAAACAATGCAAATAAAAATAATCGCAATATCTGGATTTTGTCTTGAAATAGACCTAACGAGCAATTAACCGCAGCAATAGATGGAAACCGTCTAATGTGGGTACAATGTATTGGTTGTACGTAGTCAGGATATATAACTTCACGCGCGCCGAGCTCATGTACGCTAACGGAATATTAAGTGATCCACCATAAGCTATGTGTCTGTATAGTTGCCAGATATTATTGGTGTTTCTGGCGCGAATAATTCGTCCAATGAAATTTCAAAGGTGTGTACCTGGAAGTAGCCTACAACATACAGGGGTATGACGTCGGTAAATACACCAATTCGAAAAGCACCTTTAATTTAGCACAAACTGTGTGCTTATTTGGTAAAATTTATTTATGTATGATCAATTTTTACATGTTTGTGTGCGTCATTACATTACTTTAACGTTATATGCTAAAAATATCAGAATGTAAAAACTTGACAGTCGACACCTGTCAGTATTACGAGTGAAGAAAATTATGTGCCTGAACCATACCACGACCTTCCATAGATGGAAAAGGAAAATGTCTTATAGACGGGGCGATAGGAGATTCTATTAGGATTTAAGGTAAATTTTATTTCAGAGAATAGTATTTCTTCGCGTAAAACAGTGATCGGCAATTTTAAAATTTCGGAATTTCTGGCATAATGGAGGAATGCGAATTTTACAGCGTTAATTATTGTAGCTATAATCCATATATGACGGGATTCACGATGGCGTGACATATGTCACTCACATATAGTTTCACACTCTTTCGTTTGGTAACTAGCATATCGAGCGATGTCACGCTGAAAGTTGCTCTTTACCGACGAGTAACTCTTACTTAAATCATTGAGTATTTGACTGCTACTACTGACGTAGTAGTAACTTCGATAAAGGGGACTCCGAATTCAATTCTATAATGCATTTTCGCTCACGTTAACGAAGCTGATAAGTGGTATTAGAGAACACATCCACTGGGCCGCACATAGTCTTCACTTGTGTTATCGCCTGCCAGGTAATGCGCCGACACGTTGCCATTTACAAATACCGCAAAGTAAGGATACAACTTGATCATAATAATAAACCAAACGACGATAAAAACAATATTCCCACAACTTCAGCAAGCACGATTGGAAATGCAAGCCTTGACCGATGAAACAGGTCACCGATCAAGTAATAGGTGGTCGTGTATGGAATTGAAACTATAACTATGGACAGATTGATACAGCGTCTTATGCTGTATAGCTGCAGTCTGAAAAATATGACATAGCACCGATGTAGAACATGAACCGGCGAAATCCTGTCGCTGGCGAACCAGTAGAATAGAGCTAAATTTGATTTCCAATTTTATTTATCTACTAGTATTTACCGAGTTTACGAGCTCGTATTACTGATTCCGAGAAGAGCATAACCAATCAATTCTTGGGTTATTTCCATATACTTCGCTGCAATAACTCAGATGAAATTAAATAAAACTACGATAAAATATATATAGTACATCACCACTAAAAACCCCTATTCACTATAACTTGTAGATGAACTTATAGTCAAAAATTTTGGAATGGACGCATTTTACACGTTTATACATGCACGTACAATTTAACGAGTCTAGCGTGCATATCGTTTGTTATTGAATGAAAAAAAAATCGACATTACTCAGGCGTCAAGTGATCGAATCTTTATTTTGTCTGTCACTTCTTTGGCTTTCCTCTGTGGCTGAGTCGTTTCATCGTTGGATTTACCTATTTCTGTAATAGATGACGACCATGACCATTGATATGACGAGAGGGCGGAGAGATCTCCACAAGTTCAAGTTCTTTATTCATTTCTCAAAAGTGATTATATAAAAAATACTCACATACATCCGATATATAATTTTAAGACCTGATCTGTACATTTTTATTATACATATTGACATACTTATAGATAACATTAACAACAATTGTGACAGAAGTGTGTATAATGATTAGCGGCTTATGAACATTATGACTAAGTGTTACTGATGGGGAAGTTATCTTTGAGAAAAGGGGGAATTACCGAAGTTAGAGTTATTGGGCGTTACTCCCCGTGAGCATGAAGGAAAGCAGTAATTTACACGACACAACGTTTATTAAAAAAGATGATAACGGGGTACAAAACGCATTGCTTCTTATGAAAAATGCCAATAAAAAATCAAAATCACCCTATAACACTTCAGTTTTAGACATAATACGATATGCATATTACAGGAAGTAGCATATACTGAAAAAAGGTGTTACCTCAGAACTTTGGGCGTAGATAATTTTCACGTGTCATAATGATTAATAAAAAATACATTTTCGTTTAAAAACTGCTATGCCAGAGAGGAGAAGTCCGTTCTAATCAACAAACGAGCATATGTTAACTGAATGTAAGGAGGTTTTAACCTCAAAAATGTCACGAGTCGTTTATTCGCTCGACCGAAGATTGGACAAAGATTTGGAATTAAAATCCAACAGTCTAGCGGCCTTGCTCACCACAACATCTCTAAGACACAAAATTCAACGCCGGTCCATCTTAATCCGGGGTGCTACGAATAAATTTTATTGGTCTTTACCTAAGGCTGAGTCGACCAGCGAAATCGATATTAAGTGCTCTACCCAAGGATCGCCAACATCCTATAACAACGGACGAACCACTTGGTATGCTCGTGATCTGAATCCTGAATTTCCTGGTTCCTATACCAGCGCCGCTCGACCAACTATCGATATATAGTTTATACGTATGTCGTAAATGCATAACACTGACAGGTGTACCTTGAATCGTAATTATCGACTATCGAAGTACTGCGAGCGCAAACTCGGGAGGAGGTGTCTATATGCTTCGTGTGCAGACTGACAGCATGTTCCTGCGTATACATGGTCGTAGAATACTTATACTCCAGTGTGATTAATTTATTTTACCTGCAAAAAGAGGGAGAGAAAAGATGACAGTTCGCAGCCAAACACTTCCAGATGACCAATAAACCTGTGGTTTTATCATTTGCAACTTTCAAACGCTCGCGACGTACTGCTTCCGATACGACAACATAGAATGCGAACAAGTCGAGGTACAATGTACAATATGTACATTGATAACCGCGTCCATAATCACATTCGTATTCAGTTCATTCTACCATTTAATATATTAGTGTATGTACAAAAGTAAGCACTCAATCAGATATACATTGATTTTATATAAATCATTAAAGGGCAATAATTGTGTATGAGCAGAGAGTCGATGCGTTCATGAATTAATGCTCGATGGAGTGATGGTAAATATAAACGTCGATATTCATCGGAGTCGTCTAATTTGGTGATATCGGCGATGTATTGTCGGTGGGACATAACTCGTTATTTTATTTAATTATTCATGTGATACGCACTCAACCAATGGCATACTAAGCTGCCAGTTGCTCGGTGATTAACGAAATAATTAATCGGTTGGACTGAACGTAATTAATAAGCCTATGCAAAATGAGTGAAAGGCGAAAGGGCGAGGCAGCAGTATTAATCGTTGCGTTTAAAACCAATCCAGGTTGCCGTGCGTCGTTAGCAAAGTGAATTAGTCACTTTTTCCAAACTGGGCTTTATTAATGGCATCCGTGCATTTGCAATAATAGGTGAAGGCATTAAATGCTACTAAAATATTGAAATTACCAGGCAGTCTAGGTGGTTAATCTATGGCATCTGAGGTACAGAAACTCATAGGCGAACTCACAATACGCTCGTGAGATATTACAATAATCCAATATTTAAAGTACGTCAAATTTGCTTATAATATCAAATATTCTCGTGTCCTCAATTCGAACAATAGATCTCGCAGCAAAGATCGCTACACAAGCTATTCGGATACAAGGCAATACAGTTGTATTAAACAGTTTTCCTTTTCTTTGACGGCCCATTGTTTACTTTCCGTGCCACCTCCAGATACAAATATTATTGTATTGTTTTCGAGAATACAAACTAGAATTTTCATAAATGTGATAGATATCATGTCGATTTATTAGAGCAAAACGTTGGTTAATTTCGATAATGACATTGTACCTACACACGAGAATATTATATAGGGGATCATCAGCAGAAAACCGATTACAACACAGTTTATACATTAAGTAAGGAATATTGGAACGAGGAGATCTAGTATCGGACTATCCAGATCTAGTCGAGCGACACCACGTGTTTACTCATGAATTGATGACGCTCTTGGCCACGTTATTTGAGTAATGAACAGTTACTGGGTAAGTTTCGATAAACTATGTACAGTGTTTGTTTAGTAAATGCTCTTGATAAATAAAAAAGCGGGGATGCGAAATTTAGGCACGCGACAAGACAATAATAAGGATTTAGCCGTTTCGAAAACTTTGATAGAAGCCAAGGAGCAACTTGGCCCTCTTTATTATGATGCGAAGTTGTTAGAATGTCCGAAAAATGCGATCGAATTAACAAAGCTCGTGAAGCAGACAGCGAATTTAAAAAAGGAGTATAATAGACGTCTAAATGAATTAAAACGAACGCAGAATATTCTTCATAATTCTCTATCATTGCCGAGCCAACATGGGTTTGCTGCGTCTCGCACGTGTCAATATCGTAACGATCTGACTATACACTACGCTATTCCCGGTTTTCGGTACCACGCCAACGGAGAAGCGAAGGCGAGTGCAGCTGAGATTGATGATGCCGTTGTTTGTAAGCCGATTGTAGGTTGTAACGTCGAGACAGGCTGGGGCAAACCCAAACTTGGTTCGGTAAATAATGACCAAAATCTCGATAACATGTTGAGTGTATCCGAGAGAAATATCAAGGGAAACGCCATTTCGTGGTTAGAAAGAGAACGCCGAAAGATTGAAACCATGCTAGATGACATCGATAGAGATATTAGAGACAACGCTATTGAGCTAAATGCGTCAATGCGAAAGAAAGCAAAGTTTTCGTACTTGCGGGCGCATTCGAACGACCCTATCTTCATGAATCGATCGGTGGTGGAAGATTTTTTAACCACATCCATTGATAAAAACGACAGATTTTCCATCAAGCCCGGAAGCAGTTCATTCACAAAAAAAGACAATTCAGATTCGGATATTAGCGTTTCCGCAAGAAAAGCCAAACTGCCACATTCAACTTCTGTTCGCACAAATTGCGTAGCTTGTCAACACGTGTGCTCATTCGAAAATTTTCGAAGTATCCGAAAAGACGTGAAAAAGCCAACGTTGCGTTGGAACATCGCGCCGCGTGGGAAGTACGCGCGAGCCCCGATAAGTCGAGAGAACCTCATGCTGTTACTTGACAAAGAGTTGAAACGCTCGCAGGGCGACACCGCCTCGTTGTGCAGATGTTGGTCCGAGCCGGTAGCTTTGTCGCAAATATCACAACGTAAACCGTCGGAAGCCGGAACAGCATCCACGATAACTATGACCAATTGTAGTCACGACCAGTCGCGCCCATCCAGCGCTAAGTCGCTGTCCGCCTTCTGGAAACCCATACAAGTGAGGTCCTAAGTACATAAATAGCCATAGGTCGGTGTTGACCCGTCCGTTAAGCTATTATTGGTCCTGTACGGAGCTACCCTAATGTATGCTGTAGTTAACAAAACGAACGGATTAGCCTCATTTATAATTAGTGATCATTTGTAATGACATGAAATAGCATAACAATAAGCGCCATTGAGACGACCCGAGGTATACTAAACACAAGGTAATAGGAGACAAACCTTCCAAGGGCTACCCAGAAGTCCATCGGTCGACTCAGCGAAAAATTCCTTTTGCCCCAAATAGTATATAGTATATCTGCATACTGATGACACAACCATGGTCTTCTGGAATTTTATTTCAATAAACTAACCACTGAACCAATAAACATTTTATGCGACGAGAACCACGATAGCCGCTGCTATACCAAATACCTTAAAGAGGATTAAACGCAAAACGCGTCCCTATGACCGCGATTTACGTGGATCGCTTATCGTGGCGATGTTTTGATGCAAGATACAACTTGAAATTTACATGCCCAAATGATTAACATGTGAACTGTATATCTCAGTAAGTCTGTTGTGTATTAATCGCTCGAATCCTCGTACCGTCATTGACGCGCAGTGGCTGAAATGCATTCTTTCAGAATGCCGCGAATTCGAATTGTGAAGAGATGGTAACTAAATTTTTGCGAAAGATGGACGACTTAAATACGACCAAAGCCTAAGCTGCGTCATCCAGTATGCGGTGGCGGCGGGAGAAAGTACCGATGGAAATAGGCTATGTATAACATGGTTATGTGGAAGCTTGGATTTTTATATTGAATACATTTTAATCGGAGACGCTGCAAAATCCGCATAGTTCAGCCGGTAGACACCTTATAAAACGTAGGCGCATTCCATTCCATTCCAAACCGGTTGATAGCATTGGGAACAATTTGTCCTACACGACAGGGTAATTTAGAAAATAATGAAGATGTGCCGGATAAACGGTTATCTTTTGCAGAGATTTTGATAGTACTTGCCATTCGCCTATCCAAATTCTTAATAAACAATTTTGGCAATTCCAAACCCTATTAGAAAACACGGGAAATATAATTTCACATACTGATCAGCATATAGAGCATCGATAAGAAATATTACATCACAGGTGATATTAGATCAATAATTTTGTGCAAATTGTCCTGCGTACTCATAACCTGGAAGTTTCACTTCAGCATATTTGTAATACTTTGGGAGTAAATACTTCCTCAATTTACTGAAATGTGTTGTAATAGGGATTTTAGAGGAATTGCTCAGTACTAAGTATAATTACCGCAACGCTACTATCGTGCGGCGTTTTTTACCAGATCATCTCAAAACTAAATATATTTGAAATTATGGACTATACAGTAATGGAGTACTATAAAAGCATTAGTTGAGTTTTTAATTGAAAATCTGGTTGCACTTGACTCGTCACTACACAACATTCGATGAAGACTTTTTCCAACTCACGTGAAAGCAATGATCCCTGGACGATATTCATCAGCGTCGAATGGACCGGGGAATGCTTGTTACTTCTAACAATGCATATTTAAATCGGTCGACGTCGGTGAAACGCAACCCGTTCTATGGAAAAGGTTGCTCAAGTGGTGTGAAAATTTTACGTACGATAACTCAAATGTATATAATTTCCTTTTTATTTTGGTGAATGATTTGAAGCATGTACAGAAGACGGGCCATGTCTGTAATAATGAAATGACGATGGAATAAAATATAACAGACAAAAATAACGCTGATATTCACGAAAACAAAATCGTTCATTATGCGCCATAATGAAAGGGGTAAATCTGAGGAAATGCCAATGCCTTGAGTATGGAAATTTCTAATGCTACGACGAACAGACTATATTATCGAGATACCAAAGTGTATTAGAAATCCACGGATTAATACATGGCCACAATATGGTGAATTGTACTAACATGTCTGCGGTCACATTGTGTCCCCTGTATATTGCATTTACAGGCACAAAAGTGTATAAATGATGTATAACGTTTCTTGATACGCCATGCTCAACTGATATATGTATATGGACATCCGTTTTAGAAGCAGTTTTACTTGACGGCCTAAAACATCTACTACACTATATAATACGTTAGTTCATGTCAAGACACGCTATTTATTTGGTACTCTGGTAAAATATTTCATAAACAAGAAATAGAAACAAGTCCTCAGTCAGGCAGCCCCGAAATTCAATGCCACCATTGCTAAATATGGTTTCAGCATTTCACATTTATTTTACGACGGCATTATGATTATTTGAATCAACAAAAATCACCGTTGGGAATTTTTCGATAGCGTAAAGTCAAATCATTGTCTTGCACGGAGTTTTTATGCCTAATATTAATTACCCGGACTCCAAAAATTTATCTTCCAAACGGTAACTTGAAGCCCTGAGTCTTAGGGGGTGGGCTATTATATGCATACGACAACTTCAAGTTAATACGATATGATGGTTTGACAGGGAAAGTATGGACAGAATATAACAATATCATTCGCTCACGCCAATGTTATCGACGATGCTTCGGCAATTGCGCAAACGGAATAAGTTACATAATTACCTACCGTGCAGAAATATTGCTGAAACAATGGATGTGTCAGTAAACAACGATTACTACATAGAGATGTATTGCATGGGAAGGTGACGATGAGCATATTATTAATGACATCACCATAACAATGATATCCATTTGGACAGGATCACCCTGCAAAACTTCACATGGTAATACAAAATGGTAACAACAATGGTTTTTGTACGTTGATTCGAAGAATTAATGGAGATATATTCGGTATTGCCTAACCATCTATAGATTAAAGAAAAACGCCCAAGTTTTAAACAGCGTGTGCTTTTAGCGAGTCACTCTGCGCTCTGGCAATCAACTCGAATTATTGTATTTTTAACGTGTGAACAATGAAGAAAACTTTTGTTATGAACTTAACCAACTAAATAAAAATGAAGGAAATACACAATGCCTCGACTAATCAATGAACAGTGGGCAAATTGTCTGACTACTGTCCTATAACAGCATTAGTTGCCACTTAGTGATCTTACATCTAATACGTACAATACACTCCATTCGTAGAACAGCAAATTCCACAAAAAACCTTGTTTTCTCTAACAGAACCGCTAATTAAAATGCAATGTAAGATAATGCATTAATATATGAAGATGGTCGTACAGTCGTACATATTAATATATGGATGAGGTCATACGGTCGTATATATGAATAAGATCATACAGTCAGAGCCTATATGGTCCTATGTATGAATGTAGTCATACAGTCTTCTGTATGAACGAAGTCAGACGGTCAGGTGAATGAGGTCATACGGTCCTATGTAACCATACCTTATTATCTGGAAATGCATAAATTTGATGTGATAATTTAAAATATGGATACAGCTGTACAAAATAACTCCACTGGTGCTGATATCTGTTAGGAGATCAGGAGAGGTGAGCTGAAAGTAAACAATCTGCATGCTCGATTAACATGTCTCTCAGGCTCCAGTATAAAAACCATGCGTACGACGACGAAAATTCTCTCAGTACAAAATAGTAATAGGTCACCCATGCGATTTGATACGATGACTAATAAATGGCTTTTGGAAAACAAAAAGCTACACAATGCTTATGCATACTCTGAATGCACACATCTAAAATCGTTGAAACACAAATATTTGGATACCAGTGTATATAGGCAACTTGCAGCCGTCAGTCTGTCGTAGTTATAGAACTAATAAAGTGAGCTAGCTATTCAGCACTCGAACTCCGACCTCCTGAGTAATAGTCTACTAGTGACGCGACCAAAAACTTGTGAACACTCCACCTGACCCACTCAACGTCTAAATCAAAGACACCGCAATTATCAGCTATGTACAGTAGCCCGACTGCGAGCATGACATGCAGCTCGACTCCCAGCATAACACGCAGCATGACTCCCAGCATAACACGCAGCGTGACTCCCAGCATAACACGCAGCTCGACTCCCAGCATAACACGCAGCATGACTCCCAGTTGAAATTCTGTCATGACACCTAGACTGCGCGCACAGCAGCCTTACTCTAATCATGCATCCAAGATTTACTCTTGAGCATGACATGCGGCCTGACTCCCACTGTGACGCCAGTCTGACTCCTCGTGTGACATGCTGACCCACTTTTAGCGCGACACACACACACACACACACACACTCTCTGAAACATAGCATGACACACTCCCTGACTTCGAGTATGACATGCAGCTCAACTACCATGACACACAGCTCAACTCCACGAAGGCTGACTCTTAGCATGACACACAGCTCAACTCCACGAAGGCTGACTCTTAGCATGACACGCAGCTCAACTCCACGAAGGCCGACTCTTAGCATGACACACAGCTCAACTCCACGAAGGTTGACTCTTAGCATGACACGCAGCTCTACTCCACGAAGGCTGACTCTTAGCATGACACACAGCTCAACTCCACGAAGGTTGACTCTTAGCATGACACGCAGCTCAACTCCACGAAGGCTGACTCTTAGCATGACACGCAGCTCAACTCCACGAAGGTTGACTCTTAGCATGACACACAGCTCAACTCCACGAAGGTTGACTCTTAGCATGACATGCAACTCAACTCCTATCATGACACGCAGCACGTAGCATAACGTAACACGTAACACGACCAACCCTAGCCGTGTATCTATGACGAGACAATATACCGGTAATCTACACAAAAATCAATCAACTATCGTCCGACTGTGATGCCGCCGAATCCAATTCCATATCAGTGGATTGTATTAGGGGTTTCTTCGGTAATATAGTCTCATCCGCAGCCACGTGGCTATTACTATGTACAGCGGCTGTGGTATGTATCGAACCATCTGACGTTACAGCGTCTACGACGGCAGGGCTACCTGCATCGTTCGTCGTCGTCGCGTCGACGCGACTCTCTGAAAGGACCGATTTACTGCTCGCATTATCCATCGAGCTGGAGTTCAACATCTTAAGGAAACTAGATAAACTGTTGCCTGCCGCGGGATTCGAGTCGTCATCGTCCTCGTCGTCCTCTTGCGATTTATTGTTAGCGTCACTGAAGTCTTCCAAGTTTACGCCTTCCGTCAGATTGGACCAACGACTTTTCCGCGCACTCCTATCGCGTCGCTCTTTCGTTCCGTTGGACTTCGGCACCGCGGCGACGCGTTCTTGCTTTATTTCAGAAACTTCCTCATCGTACGCGCCTTCGCTATCGTCTGGTTCCGACATAAATTCGTTGTTAGGCGGAAAATTGGGTCGCATCGGACGAAATTCGAAATTGTCTCCCATGAGTGGTACTGGACCGCGGTGCGGCATAAAGTTACGTGGACCGCCGAACCGCATTCCATCCGGTGGTGGGCCCCGGAACATCGGTCGTGGGGGACCACCAAAGTCGTGGTCTTGCATACCACCACGAAACCGGGGACCATCATTTCTAAATCGCGGAAAAAAGCCTGGACGAGGCGGCCCTGGGCCAAACATCGGGAATCTACCTGGTGGGCCACGGAACATACCGGAAAATGGCCCTGGTGGTCCACGCATCCTGAAATCGGGACGAAAAGGTGGGCCGCGTGGACCAAATGAGTCCATACCTGGTCCAGCCATACGATCAGAATCCATTCCCGGACCAAAATGACGCCCATTTGGCTCCATGCCCCTGCCACCAGGAATTTGATTGGGTTTCCCCATACCGAAGTTTGCACCAAACGCCTCTCTATCTTCGCTGTAATTTTCCTCGTCATCGTCATTCTCGGTGTTATCGCTGTCCTTGACATTCCCTTGAGACTTTTCTGGGTTGTTCGGTTCGGGACAGTCATGGGCCGACGAGGATTGCATCAACCCGGGTGGTAACGCACCAGCGGGTGGCAAGCGCGAAAACGTATTTATCGCTATGTCCGATTGGTCGCTTTTCGCTTTCGACGATGGATCGTCTTGCTCCGGCGTACCGTCGCTTTCCTCTTCAGGGGCTTCGATGCCGGTCTGCGGAACCATTAATCGCGGATCGGCTGGGATGGGAAGTCCGGGCAAATGAATACTGCCCGGTGGCATGTTCTGCGGTTGAAGGCCGGCTGGCATGCTGGGTAAGAAGGGAAGTCGCTGCATGTCAAATGGCGGTCTCATCACGGGCACGGCTTGTGGCGGGGGGTTGAGTTGTCCGGGTAACACCCCTGGGACTGGACCACTCCCCATCGACATCTGCATCGACAAATGCAAGCATCAATGCACTTAAGCAATATTAGATAAAATAACACGCGAAAAATTATCACAATGTGAATCATTTTAACGATACCAACTGCCAACGGCAGCATAATACACCAATGATGCATCGTATTATAGCTTAAACTTTTATACGTTCGATCTCGACACAGTGATATTTCTAGCTGCAATTTCTTACGTCGATATTTAGGGGGCAGTTAGTTTAGTGGGTAGAATGGCTTTGAATCCGGAGAAGGCGGGTTCGAATCCCACTCTAGTCACTATATTACCTGTGGCGTTTTCCAGGCAGAAAGTGCCTTAAACCAGTGTACCCATGGGGGGTCTGGGTGGACTTTGCAGTGCAGTTCTGTTAAGGCTTTTTGCCTCTGTAGTGGCTGTGCTTCAGATGCTTTATGGATAGCCTCCCCGCCATGTCATCATCTCATTCTATATAACCATTAATTTTTCGACTTAGCCGAGTGTGCGACATATGTAACCTGTATGTAGACGATTGGAATCAGTTGTGTGAATGGAAAAAGGAGAATTGTCTGCCGAGACTTGGTGGGTTTTTCACAATGGGTGTTTTCCTCCACTAAGGCGTGTTAACCACACAGGCTAGCATTGCAGAGGGCCACATATGGCCTACACAAGTACCTTGGTAATCAGCCTAATGCTAACTAGCTAACTACGTTGATATTTGGTAAAAAAAAACAGTCACGAATAGATGCAACGAATATCTGATTAGCCGAGTGCTTTAATCCTCAGGATGGACCATGAAGTTTGGACGAATGACGTACGAGCAAGCAATGCGGGATTTTCTGCTAAAGGTGGCGGGCGCGACTAGTACACCTGCGCAAGTACAAACATGATTGCGATCACACGATCGTCGTCGTGGAATTGCGGTTGGACCATCTAGTTAACGTTGATGGCGATATGCTCCAACACGCTGAGTGTCGCTGTTCATGTAGTAATCGATAATTTTCTCCATACAGCGGCATCGCGACTAAATGATTATTGCGCGTAACGCCGCCATCTCCTTGCGCTATCTCGAAAAAAAAACCCGGACGTCGTAGTTTTCTCGCTCCGTAGATCGAGACAATGCGCGTCGAACGGTTTTGCGCTTCATTTATTTGACAACATTCGACATTTGCCAATATTACATGAACAGACAGCCACATTGCCCTCATAGGTTATTCGCCGTGGTCGGTTGTTGTCGCGTGCTTGTAGTTGGTGTTTCGGGCCATGAGATAAACTGACAATTACATGGGTACATGCGGTACGGGCGGTATAGTCGAGTGGTATCTACAGTAATTTTAGTATGGATACATATCCCGATCAGGATTTTCACCTGAAGAGGAAAAACAAGCGTGAACTTACTGTATATGAAATGATTTTTGAACAAATTCATTTATATGGCTGAAAAATTTGCACTGTTCACTGAGAAAATTTACTAATAGACCCTGAAATGATGTGGATCACTCACTGCACTCACTGCACAGTACATGAAGTGTGTTGGGTGCGTGTTGGGTATTGAATAATGAAAAGTTTATTCCGGGTGGATGTCACGTACCATCGGGATACCCGCTTGGGTCACGAGATTGTTGAGAACAGACGACGTGACCACAGCCATCTGGGGAGACAACAGCCTCTGCGGACCCATCTGCCCCGGCATGGGTATCATCATGGATGGGTGCAGCATCTGGGACGGGATCATGGGCAACATCCCCGGCGGCATTCCTAAAATAGACAAAACAGTCCATGCAGATAGTTGAGCGGTACGGGTGGTATAGTCGAGCGGTATGGGCGGTATACTCGCACCTGAAAGGTCATGGGTTCAAAATCACCTGTCCATCGGCTTTTCCATGCAGGTCCCCAGCAAGTCATTAGCACCCGACTGCTGGATTAGATCCATCTTTCAAAGTGTGCGGACGGACACTTCATAGTCTCCAATGACATGCTAGTGTCGAATGTGCCATCAACATTAATCGTGGACTGTATATCAACAGTATCGTCGTATACTTGCGGTCTGTAAGTGTTGCTAGTGTCGAATGTGCCATCAACATTAATCGTGGACTGTATATCAACAGTATCGTCGTATACTTGCGGTCTATAAGTGTTGCTAGTGTCGAATGTGCCATCAACATTAATCGTGGACTGTATATCAACAGTATCGTCGTATACTTGTGGTCTGTAAGTGTTGCAGTCAACATGTTGGTCGATGTACTACTTGAGTGGTAGGAAGTGGGAAAAAATTGAATTTGCTATTTGCAACCACGTCAGACACCTATTTTCCAGTGATCGAGATGCGTAAGGGGGACCCCTCGTTATGTTTTGTCCGGTCGTCTGTTTCGGGTTGCCGGTGAGTTCCTATGCCCCCAACCCTTCACCGCCCATGTAAGCGGAGACGATTTTACGGATTTAACTCAAGAACCACTACAGCGCTCAGGACCACCGGGATATTTTGAAGGACCCAAATACACCGACCATTTCATAATGCCTCAAATATGACTTAGTAATTCTAACGCATCAGCTTAACTTAAAAAATGTACAAACGTTATGCCGTCACTAACCTATACACTTCTTACTTACCTGACATGGCTATTAGTTAGGTCAGTCTGTATAGGGCCGACAAAGGCCGACGCAATCAACCGCGGTTCTACCTCTACATACATACATCGGACATTATCTAGGAATAAGTGATGTACCGGGCATGGGTGGGGGGAATGGCGTGGGTGCTCTGGCCGACATCATCGCCGGCAGACTGTTCATCTGGTGGGGGAATGGAGTTGCTGCCTGACACGTGTTCGGTATGAGGGAGGGCAGCTGCGCGGGTTGTTGGGCATGTTGCGGCTGCGGAGGTTGCAACATGCCGTGTTCGAGCAACTCGTGCGGCGGTTGCTGCTGCTGTTGTGGCTGCTGTGGCGAATTGCCGTCGTCGTTCGGTGGTTGTTGCTCGACCTGCGGGGGTTTCTTCAGTGGGATTCCTGCCACACACACGCACGCACACATTCTAAGCCAATGACTAGCCCATCACTAATTCTGAAGGACTACCTACAGTCTACCACTCATTCTGAAGAATTACCTCCAGTCTACCACTAATTCTGAAGCACTACCTACAGTCTACCACTAATTCTGAAGCACTACCTACAGTCTACCACTAATTCTGAAGCACTACCTACGGTCTACCACTAATTCTGAAGCACTACCTAGTCTACCACTAATTCTGAAGCATTACCTACAGTCTACCATTAATTCTGAAGCACTACCTAGTCTACCACTAATTCTGAAGCACTACCTAGTCTACCACTAATTCTGGAGCACTACCGACAGTCTACCATTAATTCTGAAGCACAACCTACAGTCTACCACTAATTCTGAAGCATAACCTACAGTCTACCACTAATTCAGAAGCACTAGCTACAGTCTACCACTAATTTGGAAGCACTGTCTACAGTCTGCCACGAATTCTGAGCCACCGACTTCTCTCTATCACTGAAGCCAAGACATAAACTACAGGGTATGAGAGGTCTAAAGGAACATCAGCGCTAAAAATTCTATAGATGTCTACACATATAATCAAAAACAAAAACCTACCTATGTAGCCCAGTTGGAATAACACCAAACTGCTAAGGATTGTGTTCGGTTTGTCCAGCTTTTTTGTTGATTTCTCAATAAAAAAAATTTTCCATTACTTTTTAATATTTACGCATATTTCTGATACAAAAAAAATATATTCACATCAATAAAAGACCCATTAGTACATCGATCGGAGAACAGTCATCGACGCGGGTCTGGGGTGTGTAATGCTACCCGACAGTCGACACAATGCTGATATGTCAATTTTAACGAGCGACCTTTGACGATTGTACCTTTGAGATGCTCAGGGAGTGACTCTTCATCGATGACCCCGCCTTCGAGCAGGGGCGATAGATCCTGCGGTAGCTTGTCCCAGGGGATATACGTGACACCATCATCTACGACCCACTGGTCGCGAAACTGCGACTCCTTGACGCCCTTGCCAGGGGCCCACGCGATCTGATGGAAATGGGACGCACATCGCGATAAACCTTATGAAATCGAGTCGCTAAAAAAACTGACATTGTAGCGTGCCACACCCTTACAACGCTTCCTGTATTCTATTCAAATTTATTCCAATATGGTTTTATCCTAATTTGTATTTATTAGTCAATAATCCACGTGAAAACATTATTAAATACGTCTCTAAAATGGGTAGACGCCCGATATCCTTCACGGGCGATATGCGGGCATCGAAGGCATTGTAAGTGCGCTGAATAGCTGCCATAAACATTGATCATAAACTGCATCTAAGAGCCTCAATTGGCTGATACTTGCGGGCTATAAATGTTGCACTTAACAATTTTTACTTTTTATTTTCATATCGATGAAATCAAGATACAGTCGTAGCAAATGAAAAGTTTTACATCGATAATAATTTTGCGCGTCGCGTACGTTAGTTAAATCGTAACGCGCGGCGATGCGCGACGGCGAGTTTAACCTTGATGGTGGAGCCGTTGATCTTGGTGCCTTTGAGTTTCTCGATGGCCCGTGCCGCGTCCTTTCTCTCCGACATACATGCGAATGCGCAGCCCCGCGGAGGCACCATCTGAAGCGGGTGACACGTGTACCCACAGATTGTGAATGGCATGATGCGTACACATGGGGAGGAGAGCGATGTATGAGCAACGGTGATGTGCGGTGGTTAGAATGCGCCAATGGCGTTTCATACGCAATCGTGCAATGGTTATATACAAAGTAGTCTTGCTTGCCATAGGTTGCGTGTTCGAATCCTCACAAGCCTGGGATTTTTCCCGCGCCTTACACTATAGGAGATGAGCAAGATTTTTGTGCTTGAAAATAGAGACAGATGTGTCGTGAAGGGTATTATGTTAACAGCTTTACAGGTATAATGAGGTACTATTCTAAGTGCAACTGCAACTGCCATTAATAAAGTATCACTCAAACCGCGCAGTTCGACTTTTTTATCTAGGACTATTTAGGTCATTTAGTCAATTAGAGCCACTTAGTACAGTAGGCATGGGACATATGAATAAGCCAAGAAGCACCTGGAAATGACATAGCTCAGTGATAAAGCGCCGGCATGTGAACCAGAAGGTGGAGGGTTCGAATCCGGGCAAAACCATGCGGTTCTGATCGTGACAGGCGGATTATAAGTAGGATCAGCGTAGACAAAACAACGGTTAGTAGTCAAACAAGGGTGGCATCGATCAAGTCCAGATAATGATCGAGATGCTGATCTAAGCAAACGGCAAGACATGTTACGAGAAATCAATTAACATGGTTGAGCGTTCTGTAGTCGAAATTTGGAGCCATATACATAACAGAATAATTCTTCAGTGACAATAATGCAGTAAAATGGTAAAAATCTGGGTAGTCAACTCACGTGTACGGCATTAATTTGACCAAATTCATCAAGTTCCTGGCGAATTTCCTGCTCCGTTGTCGTCTTGGGTATATGTCCGAGCCAAATCGTGGTTGTGCACACTGTTTTTGTAAAAAGTACAAAACAAAAGTGATCAAACATGCAGTGGACATTCCGTGGATCATTTAAAATACATAAGTGACTTTGGTAAGGCAATTAAAGACATTGAGGGTAGCAGAGACGGAAAATTGGAGTCACAGTTATCCTTGACTATGTGACTTTGATGCGGAGATTTCACAAGGTTTCTCGACCTATGTCTGTCACTTGTAGATGCAGGATTCAGTCACAACTAGCTTTTACCAAGTAACTGCAATCATCCTCTCATAAATATTTATATATGTGTCACGCCATCCCAAAATCAGACGGTTGTCGGGATGCCGATTACTGGTAATAGCCAAAATAAAAATTTCGGTCAAATTTTCAAATTTGGGTTTATCCCAATTTTCCGTACTTGAATCTATAGAGAATCGATTGGAAGTGTACTTTGGGCTAAATTCTACCTATAAATATGTAAAAATTGATTTATTCTGGACCACCTATAAGTTAACTCTGTCCTATTGTCTCAAAATTCGATCAACTTTCAGAGTTTTTGGCCTTCGATGGGCGCCGCCATATTTTTGCGACCCCTTGCGTATTTGGTATCAATGGAAAGGTCAACTCTC
>WURV02134648.1:0-11692 GCA_011762755.2 Epimenia babai
GAGGGGGGGGGGGGGGGGGGGGCGACTCTTCTCGGCTATACAGTACAGGAAATGCATCCTTGTGTGTCTACACTGCCTATACGTGAAAGGATGACCCAGCTGAATGGGCATGGTGGCAGAGCTAGGAAATAAAAGAGGGCATTGGTTAACTTGTAATGAAAATGGCTTTATAAAATAGGGGGAGCTGAAAGCTAGTTGATTGGATAGGCATGTACATAAGATAAATACTGCCTCGCTAGTCATGTGACCTTGGGTGTTTATGGACAACAGAGGGCTGATTGAGGTGAGGTCGGAGAGGTCATCGAGAGATGTGTGGGTCAGATCGAATAACCTCCCGCCCACAACCTGCAAATGGGAGTTAATGTTAGTTATGACTTGGAAAGTAGCAATCGAAGTAAGCTACTTTCTAGAAAGTCACAGTCACAATTCTGCCTCGACCTAGAAACTTATAGTTTGGGTTATTTATGCCCTAGAAAGCCGCAAATTGGGTCAGCTATGATGTAGAAAGTTACAATTTGGGTTATTTATGCCCTAGATGACCACAAATTGGGTCAGCCATGATGTAGAAAGTCATAGTTTGGGTTATTTATGCCCTAGAAAGCCACAAATTGGGTCAGGCATAACCTAAAAAGTTACAGTTTGGGTTATTTATGCCCTAGAAAACCACAAATTGATGTAGAAAGTCACAGTTTCGGTTATTTATGCCCTAGGAAGTCGCAAATTAGGTCAACCATGAACAAGAAAGTTACAATTTGGGTTATTTATGCCCTAGAAAACCACAAATTGGGTCAGCCATAATGTAGACAGTTACAGTTTGGGTTATTTATGCCCTAGAAAGCCGCAAATTGGGTCAGGCATAACCTAGAAAGTTAGTTTGGGTTATTTATGCCCTAGAAAACCACAAATTGGGTCAGCCATGATGTAGAAAGTTACAATTTGGGTTATTTATGCCCTAGAAAGCCGCAAATTGGGTCAGCCATGGCGTAGAAAGTTACAATTTGGGTTATTTATGCCCTAGAAAGCCGCAAATTGGGTCAGCCATGACATAGAAAGTTACAGTTTGGGTTATTTATGCCCTAGAAAACCACAAATTGGGTTAGCCATGATGTAGAAAGTTATAGTTTGGGTTATTCATGCCCTAGAAAGCCACAAATTAGTCAGGGATAACCTAGAAAGTTACAGTTTGGGTTATTTATTCCATAGAAAGTCGCAAATTAGGTCAGCCATGAACTAGAAAGTTACAGGTTGGGTTACTCATGGAGTAGAAAATAACAGTTGGCATTAGCTTCAAGCTTCAAAGTCACAGGTCAGGTTAGCTACAACCTACAGAGAGTTGAAACCATGATCCTAGCCCCAGTCACATCTTTTTAACGCCACTGTCTTCAATAGTATTGAACTTATAATAATACTGATTAACATAATTAATAAGGTAACGACCTATAAAGATCTCTCAGGTAAGCGTTGCCTGACACGATAAATAATTGTATATTAGAAACCTGCTGCTCACCTGACCAATGGCTTTATTGATTTCGGACGCACCCACGGTCTTTATAGCTTCACAGTTAACCAATCCACTGGCCAACAACATGCTGCTATCTCCCGTCTTATTGGCTGGCTCGCTATTGCAGTCATTCGAATATTCATGAACGTCGCGGTTTATGATGACATCACTGCTCGCGACGCTGCTATTGGCTGAGAGAGAATTCTGAACCTTATGTGCATAATCAGGAACATGTGCATATTCATGACCACGAGTGTCTTTTGCAACTTGCAAATTTCCTGTACCGATAGATTTTCTTGGCTTGGGGAATTTCACCCTTTTTTCAGAATTCCTCACGTTAATATCACTCTTATGATCTACAATATCACCTTTTACAGCGGATACCTCCGCAGACTCCACTCTTCCATATTTTTTATCACCTCCATCTTGCTCATCGCAACCATCTGATTTACCGTCAGGTCGAGAAATCATCACTCTATCACTCAATAATCCATCGTGCGATTTTCCATCACGTCCTACCTTATCACCATCACCGTCACCACCTATATTAGAACCCTTATCACATAGTTGGTTTCCAGAACCCTTATCACATTGTTGGTTTCCAGAACACTTATCGCATTGTTGGTTTTCAGAACACTTATCACATTGATGGTTTCCAGAACACTCATCACATTTTTGGTCTCCCCAACTCTCCCAAACCGACGCATCTCCAGGTCTCTCGGCTGTTAACACCTTATGACGCGACATCTCTCCACTGCGTTTATCACGCGAGCGGCAACACCGACGGGCACTACCACCTCGTTCCGAGCGACCGCGCATCTCGCAAACCGCGACACAACCACAAACCGGCGGTCTGCGACAACACGTACTGCAGCAAGTTTTGCAGGGCTTATCGAAGCACGTACATTTTACATCGCTGCCGTTAACGTAGCATCGCATTGAACAGTCTCCACCGCAGACCCGTTTATGCCCTTCTTCCTTTTGTTCAATCTCCGCAGAATGATTATAACCGCGCAATGTGTTATTTTCTCGCTCAACGCTGTTGACACGATCACTTCTATCCGCCGTGTCTCCACTAACGCTGACAAGATCCCGTCTGCTCACCTCATTCATGAATTTCCCATCACGGATCTCAATCGCCGACCCACCTTCAACCACCGTACCGCTAACGCGATCCCCTCCTCCATGACCACGCCTCTCCACTGCGTGCACGCTATCCCCCACACGTGATCCGTCCATCTCCCCATCAATACGACTCAAATCGCGTACTTCTTCAACCATCAACTTTTCCTCGAGTCCTCGACCGCCAGAACGAGGACTCCCTGAACCTCGCGAAGCTGGAACAGTCTCTACAAATTCTCCCCCGTCGTGCGTTCGAGTCGCTACCCGCGGCTGATGGCTACCAACCGCGGCGACGCTCCGTTGTTTTACTTCGCCGGTGAACGTGCGACCGGTGGTCCCATCAGGGTGTGAAGCCGTCGCATTTCTCGCAATTTCCATCTTACGACGAAGCCGCCACTGGTAAAGAATGTCATCCTGGGGCCGGATCGGCACAGCGGACTGCGGGAAATTATGATCCACCCCGACCCCGTAAGACTGCGGCACCCTTTTCTCTGTTTACACACGCAATAAAACCTAATTAATAAAATCTATTTCGTATCCCTGGATACAGAAAAAAAATTTTTTTCGTCTTAACCCTTACCACACAGGAAATTGTATAACATATTACCTATATTAATAGCAATCCAAAACTCTGACTACAGAGCGCTAATGGTTGAACATATTTTATTCAGAATCTGAATACAGATTAGGGATGAGGACTCAAGTCTCAGCTAGGCGTTTCCTTCTCCATTAGAAAAAATTCAAATCCCTCGTGGGCCACTAAGGCGCCATCAGTCGTTAATCGATTGTGGTATCCATGTTCCGGGCACTACGATATGTCACATATGCAACCAGTGCACGGTAGGCTGTGCTCGTTAACATTCGTAGCTCCTGCCAGTTACCGGACATGCAGCTGAGTGGGCCTAGTGATGGGTGGTGTGATGATTTCTAGCTAAGATCTGTGTTCTTAGTTTAACTCTAGACAGCATCTGGATATAGCACCAGTCAAAAGTAAAGGTAGACTACAACATTTATAGACCACAAGTATCAGCCAATAAAGGCTTTCGGATGCGCTTTACAGCGAAAAATGTTTTTGGCAGCTATTCAGCGCATATACAAGTTTTGAAACTTCAAATAAAAACAATCATTTTTAGGTTGCACAGAACTTCACCTCCACACTACTTAGTGTAAACAATGAGCCATGCATGAAAGTAAATTTAACAAGTAAAATGTCAACAACAGATTCTTGTCAGTTTCCAAACGCCATGTAAAAACTAATACAGCCAATTTATTTACATTGCTTAAATCTGTACCCAAATCTAAATTGTGTACCCAAACGTTTAACCGTTACTGTAATGTTTCAAATAGACAGAACTAAATAACGACATGTCAGGGTTTTAGCGTTACTATACTAAGGGAGGTAATTATCGGTGGTACTTGAAATATTTACTGGTCCGTTAAAAATCAATGAAATTTACGACTCACTCCGATAAAAATACAATCGATACATCCATCACGAAAATCTCGCACTTAAGAAAAGGGTGCAAGAAAAATCCTAACGAGAATTATGAGGAGACAGTTACCTGATGGGAAGACTTTGGTGAAGGCCGGGCGTGTGAACGGTTCCGTGGACTGAGAGTACGACGAATCCGGAGTGGAACCGAGACCGTCCGTGCTCACGCACACCTCGGATGAAATCCACGACTTCTCACTTATGGACAAAGCGAAAACGTGTGATGTCGAATATGGGAATATGTAGAGCTGGCACGACAAATGTGGGGAGCAGTTAGTCGAGTGGTAGGAACACCGGACGCGTAACCGAAAGGTCGCGGGTTCGAAACCTCCCACCAGTCGCCTTTTCTGCGGTGATTCTCAGCAAGTCATTTATTCACGATTGCTGAAGACAACCCGTCTCTAAAATGGGTAGATGATACTTGATATTATCCTTGGCGGGGTAATATGCGAGCGTCTAAGGTATCGTATATGCGCTGAATAGCTGCCGATAACATTTCATGGTAAACCGCATCTGAGAGCCTTTATTGGTTGATACCAATACCAGTACTTGCGGTCTATAAATGTTGTACTTTACCATTACCTTTACGTGTTTCTAATGTAAGAACTTACATAGATAGAGCACTCGTAGAATATAGGTACGGATTGTATGACTAGATTAATACCGCAAAGAACATGCACAAAACGGATTAACATATATAAGACCTATGAGATGAAGGCCAAAAAAACAGAACATCTGGCAAGAACACATAGACAAACGTGCAAAGAACAGAAAATTAGAGGACAGAAGGATAGTGATAGAACAGATGAACAAACTGGTACAAAAATAACATTCAGAAGATGATGAGCATAAGAGCACACAGAAAAAGAAAAACGTGGAGAATGGGACAACTTACCTCTCGACCAGAAGTTGCTGAGCTTTTTCTTGCAAGCGGTGCGTTGATTCATCGAGTAACTGCTGCCTGCCACTAGGGGTCCCGCGGGGCGACTGGCAGCGTACCTGTAACATGGATAAGAATGATGGACTCCAACCGGATGCATGGCGTTCTCGCGGATAGCCCGGTGACTCCACCCGCAGGTTATTCGTAAGGAATCGTGTCACATGACCGATACAACGGTAGTGAATTAAAACATCCCGTTGCTATGGTAATCGATGATGTCAATGATGTTATAACTTGTGACTAAAACAAAAAGTAAAGGTAACACCTTACAGGTTAACTAAGATGATGATTCACGGAAGCTTTCACATACAGGTCACTTACAGGTATACTTCGTCAGACGTAATGAGGTAGTATACCTGTAGACGAAATCTTGGTATCTGAGTTAGTCAATAAGGTGTTACCTTCACTCTTTGTTTTATACGATATGGCTAACAGGGTGACCCACATCCCTACGTGTGATACTTCGTGAATTACATTGATGACAAATGAACTAAAAATATCCAAACTTTACAGCCAAAAGTCTGTAGTGAGCCATAAACTTATGAACAGCCTGCGGTGTGGTATGGACTTAACAGCTTGGGGTATGGTATGCACTTATGAACAGCCTGCGGTGTGGTATGGACTTATGAACAGCCTAGGTATGGTATGTGCTTATGAACAGCTCGCAGTATGGTTTGCACATATGAACAGGCTGGGGTAAGGTATGCACTTATGAAAAGCATGTAGTATGGTATGCACTTAGGAATAGCCTGTAGTATGGTATGCACTTATGAACAGTCCGTAGTATCATATGCACTTTTCAACAGCCTCTTATGCACTTAATAACAGCTTGTACCATGCCATGCACTTATGAACAGGCTGGGGTATGGTATCCACTTATTAACAGCTTGTAGTATGGTATGCATTTATGAACGGCCTGTACCATGGTATACACTTATAAAACAGCATGGAGGATGACACGTACTACTGATTGCACTCAACTGAATTCATTAATTACATAAAGAGGCAAATTTTCCGGACTTTACATCAAAAGAAAAAATTGATAAATATCGGCTAATGGTGTTAATCATAAGTGATTGGAATCACAAGAAAAAGGATAAACCAAGTTTATGAAACTAATTTATGAATGGTACCAAAACACAGTCGCGCTTGTGCCAATCACCTCATAGAACACGACCCTGAATTTACGAAAACCCGAATTTACGAGAACCCGACCGGCGAAAATTTCACTTCTATCACACGGTGTGAGATAGACTGACGACAACACGGCTTTGTGTAAATGCCACCGCTACCCATCGCAATGCTTGCGACGATATGCAACTGCTAAGTGTATCGTTCGCATTTAGTACGATTTCTGCTGCACTGTTCCCGCTGAATTTAAATGCAGGTCTGACTGCACTCTAAAACCGCTTGTGCAGCACGCCAAATGATGGTTTACGTCAAGTCATTGGGTAAGATAACATTGAATTTTAATACGAAAAGTCCGATATAAACTACAACATACTTGATATCCACTGGTACAGGTCACTACACTGTTCGTTACCATTTTATACAGTGGAGAAACGACCGAAAATACGCCTTAATGACGCGACGTACCGTATTTTGTGGGAGAGACTTCGCCGGGGCGTCGCGTGTCGGTGAAGTCGATAGCCACCAGAAGTCGGCGGGAGGGATGGCGTCCGCTTCCCGTCGCCGATCCCTGCTCATCGGGATTCCGGTGCGAAAACGCTGGATGTACCTGACAGATAGTGGCATTCGGACACTTCATCCGGAAAACTTCCTCCATCTGTAAAACTGGGTCTTGGATAGTTTGGAACACTTCCCTCGATCGAAAATTTTGATCTGGGACACTAGATGTAGGATGGTTTGGAACACCTGCCTGTATCTAAGATTTTGATCTGGAACACTAGATGTAGGATGGTTTGGAACACCTGCCTGTATCTAAGATTTTGATTTTTATCTGGAACACTAGATGTAGGATGGTTTGGAACACCTGCCTGTATCTAAGATTTTGATCTGGAATACTAGATGTAGGATGGTTTGGAACACCTGCCTGTATCTAAGTTTTGATCTGGAACACTAGATGTAGGATGGTTTGGAACACCTGCCTGTATCTAAGATTTAGATCTGGAACACTCGATGTTAGGATTTACATCTTGAACACTGCCTAGATAAAGGACTTTGGTTTGGAATATTCTCTGGATTTAGGATTTTGATCTGAAACACTTGTCTGAATCTAGAATTACAGAATTACTACTATAGTGAAGGTCTTAATTTTCTGTGAGCCCTATCTAGGGTAAAATATAATAGCGCTAATAAAACTGTCCGGTTGGAAACGTGATACATGTGTTGCAAATGTTAAAGGGGGTAGCCCATATGGTTCTTTGAATAATTGAAAAGAAATGCACAGAAAAAACCTATACCTTTGATGGGATCAAAGGTATAGGTTTTTTCTGTGCATTTCTTACCAGGTGTTGCAAATAATCACTTAGCAAGCCGCCCTCAGAGCTTTAAGTACCGCATATATACTTAAGACGTAACGTTACGAACTTTGAGAGAACGGATCCATCAGATGGATCGTAATCGCTGTGAGGGAGAATCTCCACGCCTGTTTGAGGTGCATCTACGCGAGATGAGCGAGAAACATGTCTGCCTGCATCTTCCTCATCAATCACGACGTTGCTGAAACCCAAGCATAATCAGATGATTCACCACGTAGTTATGAGTAGATACTACTGTAGATACAATGTCAGGTAACAAAATCATTATAAATTTCAATTCCACAACACAGTGGTTCATTATCCGGTCTGCCCAGTATAGGCTACTACTTCTTTTGGTAAAAAGCGCCCTAAAACCTGTATGCCTATAAGTGCTTAAATAGCCCTTGCAGTGCAGTAATGCACAGGCTTCTCCCGACGGACATGGCTGGGTTTCTTGCTATCGCCTAGTTGGTAGTCATGAAATAAAATTTTATTGATTTATAGTGCCCTTCTAACACATGGCTATCAAAGACACTTTACAAATTTATGGTTACTATGATTAACTAGAAACACAAGGAATATGGTTCCAAATCGAACTCAGTCATTGTTTTCACACACATTTTGCAGCTTGGTAAAATTGTCTGTTGGCTTGGCGTGAAATGACCCAAGACATCTGTATGTCTGTCTGCCTCAAATGGTGTGCACAAGCTTAATATGTCCCCAACATCATAATGAAAATGAAATAAAAATTTCTTGATTAAAGGCAAAGGCGAGGTTTTGGTGCTACTCGATAATTAAATGTCAGTCGCATGTACAACATTGCGCTGTTACATCCTGAAGATATTTTAAAATACACCATTCCACGACAAATCTTTCTCAATAGTCAAGCACAAAAATCTTGCTCATTTTGCTATTGTGGAAGATGCGGGAGAAAATCCCTGGTTTATGCTGGTTTGAACTAACAACCTCTCGCATGAAAGGCAGTGCGTCTAACCACTACACCACTGGCGCCGATTAGAGTGTAGTCAGCCAGGGTGTCCAACACGCTTCACGCAAAGAAAAAGTTGTAATAGCCTCAGGGTGTAATGTGATCAATACATTCACAGGCCTAGGTTCTCTACAATTAACTGCATGTTCAGTATACAATTTATGGAGCACACTGTTTGATAATACAATGGAATCAAAATAAAGAAATATCGATAAGGAAAAATATCGGCAAATGGGCACGGATTACAAAAGTGAGTAGAATCAGAAACGTAATTGTGGTGGTAATGTGAGTATAACTAGAATAGCCTGGAATAATCTAGAATAATCTAGAACAATAGCTTGGTAAAAGACTGATGCCGGCTGAGAAATGCTCTATTAGACGAATGCTTTAGAATTTGTGGGCATTTTGCAATAAATATATTTGTAGATATTGTGATCTTATACCTGTAGGAAGATGTAGGACGGCCCGATGTAGGCCAGGATTCATCAAACTGAGATGATCGATCGCCATGATCGTAACCCTCGTCGTTTTTTACAGATGAGTTGGCGATGGTGGGGGCATTATCGTTCTCCACTTCTCCATCGATATCTTGGCTTGGGTGGCCATGGTGAGGAGATCCAGTAGCAGCTATGGATGTCTTTGAGGTCTCTTTCAGGAGCTTTTTTTGCCGTGTTGGGATATAATGAGCTTTTGGTAGTGGTTGCGCCTTGAAAGGATCTATATATGGCTTTCTGGAATGATCACACAATATTGCTGAAATATTAAAAATCACCCATATCATGCTTGGAGTTTTACTCGACCCATTTCTCTCACAATGGTGTATAATAAATAAATACTGCGCACACATACAGACTGCTAGTTTAACCTATTTTCAGAATCTGGTTAATTTTAGAAAAATAAATTTTGCATCTTTATTTCAAATTTTACATCATTTCGTCAAACATTATGAATTTTACTGGTCCACAAATAGTCATAAGTAGGCATATATTAATTATCATTCTAGATGTATAGGCACATAACTAACAATTAGTTATTTATATTTTATTACCTACAACTAAATTAGGAATCGACTTCGATGTCAATGAGAAAACAAGATGCTAAAATAACATGTAGTTTTCACCACATAACTACCAGTTTTCACTGGTTACATAGGCTTAAAAATCATATTGTAGTTACTTGTTACACCCTCTCACTTTTAGAGAGTATGTATTGAAACAACTTAATAATTTTTATCAGCTTGCTATATTGCGAATGTGCGGCAGTCTAGGCCTTAGAAGGCATAGTAGGCCCAGTCACAATATTTAGTATTTGGTCATTGTCGTCTAATCGAACTATAGGCTGTATGATTAATGTAGATATATTCTTTCATTTTAATAAACTTATTTAGATGCACCGATATAAATATATTATAATTCTTAACTTGTTTGCAACATAGGTATGAACATAATTATTGTTCAGAAACCGGGGGATTTTTGTCTTTGTGTGTTTTGACGCTATCATCGCAAAATTTCTGCAAATAAAGATGCAAGATTGACAACCAGTCGAAACATGTCGACTTAAGACAGCGGTAAAAATCGCAAAATTTCTCACCAGACGACGGAAGTGTTGGAGGGGTGGACGGATATTCCCGAAAATTATTCGAATAATGCGCGACGATAGTTAACTTATGAAGTCTATAGTACCAGTACACCATGAATAAATTGAAAGTAAAAAAGGCCTCTACAGTAAGAACAAATATAAAAAATATATAACTAAAAATATTAAAGCACAGATCGGATATTTGCACAGTACCGAGTTCGATTTTGAATCGGATTCCTTGTGCTTCTAGTTAATCATAGTAACCATAAATATGTAAAGTGTAAAATTCTTAGCAATATATAAAAACCATAATAACTATAACATATCCGCACATGTGAACATGAGTTACAAGAGTTACAAGTCAAACACGGAAGTAAATGCACAGAAAAACAAACCTATTCCTGTGATAGGATGAAAGCTCTTATTGACTAACCCATTAACATCGAGTCAAACACGTAATTTTACACTAAGCGCAAGAGTGTTGAACAGTGAACTCACCAGATTGTGGTCAGTTGGCTCCACCAGATGACGCGTAGCTGTCTGTCTATCGTAGCTGTCTATTTTATGTCGTAAAGTTCCACACGGAAAAGAACATATTGAGTGCCTTAAGGTGAACCAGAACATCACGTTTCCTTGCCGAAAGTCCATGGTGGCAAGCTGCTTAAATGAATGCAGGATATGGACTGCATACTCGATTATGCGCCGAGATTATTTTATCAACTGGATCATTTGCGAAGTAGTTGGTCGAGTAGAGGGGGCACTGGACTCGGGTTCGAAACCTCCCAACCGTCTATTTTACCCGCGATAATCCTCAGCAAGTTATCCCCAATTGCTTTAGTAAACCAGTCTCCAAAATCGGTACATGTTCAATATTATCCTTAATAGGGCGATATGCAAGTGTCGAAGGTAGGCCTATTGTGTACGCGCTGATTAGCTATCAAATATATTTCATTGTAAACCGCATTTGAGAGCCTTATTAGATGATATATGCGGTCTATAGATGTCGTACTTTACCCTTGCCTTTTCTCATATGAACGTAACTTGTTGAAATTTTTATTCCATATGTAACATTATTTTTATTCAATACAATTCGTACAAGGTCTGTATCGTCCATATCGCAAGTTTATATATTTAACCGACTATCTAAATGTTGTCGTTATGCGTTTGAAGAAAACTGTAATTTATCCCAAAATTGGATCACATAAAAAACAAGATCATATAAAAACAAGTCTAAAAACCGAGCCCAACGAAAGATAAGTGACGAAAAAGTTCAAGTTGGGCATGCAAAGTTAGAAATTTAAATAAATAAAAAAATGCTCGTCCATAGGTGTATTTAGACAACTAAATCTACATCCACTAGATCTAATTATTGGCTGTCGGCGCAGCGGGCTTTACATTCGCTTTCGCTGAGAATTCCCTGACTATCGATAGTGTAGTTTCTACTTTAGTTATTTAAATCGATATTATTTTTGTCATCATTTCAACTCAGGTGTCACTCTTTTTATTGCCGTGTAAGTATTAATGTAATGGTTTTGGGACGAACTTCTGATTTAAGATACGTTGCTAGACTTCCAACAAAACAAAACAAACG
>WURV02134759.1:0-19031 GCA_011762755.2 Epimenia babai
ATAATTTTGTGCAGTACTGTGCAAAAATATGTCGGAAACAACATTGCAGAGAGCTACACCTTTGCTTCCCGTGGTGTCTGTATGCACAACGTTGAAATGACCAATGTGATGGTTTACCAACTGGGCTACAATCGACAGACGTTTACTTACGGGAATCGTTATTTAATATCAACATTTAGTGCTACACTAGAGTATCTTCTATGAACGATGATCTACAGAATACAAAGAAAAACACGGTTGTCCCCTATAGAGCTACTTAGTTTTACAGCTTCCTATAAAAAACTGCATTTTAATGTAGTACACAAATTGAGACTGGATTCATGGAGGATGCCTAATTCTTCTAGCGTGATGGCCTACCGCCCATTGATTAACAGTTTTATTCGTTATTCAGGTAATGTTTAGTCGCTGCTTATCTGGCTAAAATAGTGTCAATCTCAGTTGATTAAATTGGCTGTTATCAGTAACGACGTCAATACTCCATTCCAGGTTCATTGGTGTCCGCTGAACACCCGAATCGTCGAAATATGGTGGTCTTCGGTTCGGGTAATCGGAGATGTGTTGGCGACACGTTCGCTCGCAAGCGAGTGTTTCTATTCACGACGCATCTTTGCCAAAAGTTCAACTTCTATAACGACTCCATGGACAGCGTCTCCAGTATGGATCCGAGACATTTCAATGTTACGTCTCTCTTGGCGCCATACCCGTATAAAGTTCAAGTCGAAATGAGGCGTTAAATGTTCTTAGTCCTATTAGCATTCACTATATTTGGCAATAAAATGTTATGCATGTTGTACAATTATGGAATTCGTTTTTTTCTTTTCATACCTATATGATTGGTTTCGTAAACTTCCTCCTTTCGCTATCAATGCACCGTTCATTATCGTCCAATTTCCGCAACTCCCCTCTCCCCGGAAACACATAAAATCGTAGTTATTGCCCACGTGAAACATGCTAGATCATACGCTGGTATCCACAGTTCGCTCGAGACAGGAAGTGCGAGTCTTTCTCTATTTTCTCAATCGATCGACGCCTCAAGTATACGCATTCTGCGTCGCTGTTATTGTCACGAACGCGCGCAGTGTGCGCGACATAATGGCATTAAACCGCTTCCTGATCGATGCGGCATCCCGAATTCAACATATCTATTCGTTTAAGATACGCGTACACAATCTGCCCGCCGGCATGCACCGGGGGAAAACTGGAACATCCGCTCCTCGTGTTGAGCTCTATTAACGACACCGCGTGTTTGAGGGATTTGCATATTCTCTACAAGGTGTGAATTTTATGCGCCGTATCGTGTCACTTATACAAGATGCAAAATCACGGCGAACTCTCTTCATATCCATACAATGACTTTATTACTGGGGGAAAATGCACAGAAAAACCCCTACATGACTTTTTCTCTACATTTTTCTCCTAACATTACGTTTCCTATATTAACTATATCGCATTATATCATAGCGGAATGTGAAATATCCTTATACATGATTGATTATTGGGGGGTCCCGGGCCATGGGCCCTCAACCAAGGGATAATTATTTGGATAATCTCTTTATCTGCAATTTTAGATAGTTACAACATTAAAGGCATTTGGCCTGTTTTATATATATATATATATATATATATATATATATATATCCTGGCCTGTAAGAGGGGGTTTTTTTTATATATATTATATATACTAGTATATATGCCTACGCCAGATTTTTGACATTTCACCCTATTAGTCCAACAGGAGCACTTAACTAGCTGGCTCCCATGCAGACGACAAATTTCCTCTTTCTTTTTTGAAGTTTCAATCGGAGCACTTGTGCGCCGAAAAATTACCTGATGTAGTCCAGCATCGTTCAGTCGTATTCGTAAAGTTGAGTTGTTTGTAACGAAATAATCAACCGGTAAGGGTGTGCTCTTCAAGGCGCGCATTGTTAGATAGAGGTTCGCTGTATAGTCCGAAATCAACTTTTAAAGCAGGCAGTGAGCTGTTTTGCACAGATGTTCGTGGTTCTTTCGTCTTGTGACTGAGATACTCTTCATCTTCACATGTGCTCAAGGCCCAATTTGGTTTCCATACCGTCTACCGACTGAAGGCAGACATTAATCTGGCGTAACAACATCCTCATTTTGCCGGCATTAAACTTTCAATAATAGGTTATCGCTCAAGGAAATATGGAAGTTTTGTGTGATATATTTGGAAAGTTAATATTAAATATGATCATATAACTCAATATGCTGGACGAGACTCTCGATTTGATGAAAAGTCACATGTAAATAAACGTGAAATAATCGTACATCCTGAGTTGAAGCTGTATTTGGTGGATGCCGTTCGCACAAATTTCATTCATTTAGTATCCCTATGATCTTGATTGGTATTATTATAACCATAGCGAGTGTCGGTTCTGCAGTAGAAAGCCCGTTTTTATTCAAGCTAATCCACGTTGGCGTTTCAATGGCACTGTACTGGGGGTTTTATTCACCAATGGCAATCGAATGCACAGATCAAACCGCTCTCAATAAACCGGATCTTAAAAAACGGTGTTAAATACCTAAATCCTCAGAAGAAAGCTTGCCTCTGTGGCTCAGCTGGTTGAGGACCAGACCGGTTATCCGGAGGTCGTGGGTCCGAGTCCCATCAGAGGGATGTTTTTTCTGTGCATTTCTCCCCAACTATTCAAAGAACAACAGTGGCTACCCCCAATGACACCAGTGGCAAATGTGGTTGAAGAGTCTCTTTTATGAGGTGTATTTTGCCCAACTGCTGAGCTCATCCTAGAGTACGAGAGATATTGTGAAGGTATAGCAGGAACAACGGATAGCAACTGCCGACCTTGTCGTGGAGGTTTTTGGGAAAGCATAATACGGATTGCGTCCAGCAACTTCTGAGGTCGGCTATGAAAAGGACTTGAACCACAGTAGGAAACACACACAGAACACCTCGGCGGTCCTAGTAGAGGACAGTTTTCTGTCAGGAAATCCCGCACAGGCGATGCATTATAAATTTTGGTCCTATAACGCGAAAAGTGTCGACCTCAGCTCGACATGCCATTCAAATCAACACGCGTTGCAGACTACGGTAAACCTGCATGCTACATGCATACATGTCTCTGTTTGATATGCACCGCGGAAAGCTACAATCATATCGATTTCTAATTTCGCCGAGATAATTTAGATGTGTACTGTTATTCTACAGGGTAGATCAGTTGTCGTATCCTTTACATGTTGCAATTAGTACTTGCTATTCATTATGAATGTAACTCATTTACAGTGATGGAATCTGATTGTACGGAGTTAAATAATGAACAAACTGATTATTGGAGGTATTAATACTCGAGATGAATTCGCGAATACTATCGTAACTGCGTACGCATCCCATGTAACTGGTGATAATCAAACAAAAATCGCAAATACGCTCTAATAGCCAATAGTTTGTGACTGATGAAGCTAAATTTGTTGTAACGGTATGGCACGTTTTGGGGCTGGTGTACATATACGACACAGTTCGGTGTATGTGTAATAACGGTTACTATATAGATGGAGAGAAATGCACAGGAAAAAACCTATACCCCTGATGGGACTCTAACCCCCCCCCCCATAACTGGTGTGGTGTTCTACTAACTCCTGTGCATTTCTTTCCAACTATTTATGGAATCACATTGGCTATCCTAATTACCATCGCGGTTACTATATAGATGTAATATTCAACCTTGAAGATTGGGAACCATCCACGGGAATATTTCTGTGAAACTACAGCGAACGTAGGTAAATGAAGCGACGCCTTTCACAGCATTATGTTAGGATTTTTGGTTTCTCTAATTAGTGATGGCAGTGGCGTCATAATCGTTCGGGCTCATAAAAACTAATGCCCACGTTTTATCAGACGTAATAAGCTAAGTAGCATTGGATCGATAGAATACATCCCTCGTTTATAATACAATTCTACATGCTCTTATTTTCTAGTTTCGGCGTCTATCTCTGGGACGGCCACTCGCGCGTTATAGCGGAATCGATCATATAATTAAGGCTTGTCAAATTGCCCAAAGGTCCGCTCACCCTGGGATGTTTACATAGCTATAAATTCTATTACGGGCCATTCCTCGACGCTCAGCTCGACCACGTAGCGTAGATTTATTACTGTGTCAATCGCCAGTTCGCCACGGTGTGGCCATCGGACATGTACATACGGATGGAATTGCCAGTCACGTAATTTGCGTCAGATGCGCAATAAATACTGCGTTGGTTTGCTGTTCGATTACCCGTTACTGTAATTGTTTTTGGGGATAGATAGTGGGTCATTGCCATTCTTCGTGAATATAAAAATCTATTTCATGTTATACCAACGCACTGTTGGAATTAATTTTTTGTGTAACCTATAAATAATCATTCCTAGTATGGATTGTCGACTTGGTATTGAAAAAGGCTGCGAAGAGTACTTAATTTTGTTTATTGTTCCGGAGAAAAAATAAATACTAAACGCGAATGTTTAAACGCGAAATTCTCATATATGTAGGTCTCAATAAATATAATTTTCAAACAGACAGTAGATGAGATCAACTTTCTTGGTGTTGATATCTTTGAGCCTCGATATATTTTATGTAGATATAACTCCACTGAAATCCTTTCATGTCATAAAAAAGAGTACAAACCGAAGCCAATATAGTTCGAAAACGTCAAATAAGTAATTTGAATGAAGGCATTGTTTAACGATTGGAATAAAGTACATCCCTTCTATCGTTCCTTCCCAAAATTATTCTGGTAATAGGAGATATGAATACTGACCTTTATTACCATCAATTATGTAAATACACACGTCCTACTTCGTCCTGCATCAGACTACATTTTGGGTTTATTCAATCGACATAGACCTCTGTTAATATAGAACAGACGTCCATATACTGTAATATGCTGATATGACTAAATTCAAATATACAGGCGAGCCCGTCTAGTATAAAAAGAAAAGAGCGCACGATAGTATAATATATACGAAATCAGAGGTATTTTGTCTTGAGAATGTCAATAACATCAGAGTTGGGAGAAGGCATGCAGTCAAATTCTAAGGCATTCATCGGTTGACCCCACTTGCTGTGGACAGTCTCTCTGTATTTGTACCATTTGCACTGAACCTTTCCCGATAAGGTCCCTCTCTCCTCGATCTGCAACACAGCAACGTAAATATTCAGATCCAATCCAAATTTTCCATTGTTCAAAATCTGTCAAGAGTATTCCATACACTATGGTACACCTTTAACTACTAGATTTGACGCATTGCTAATGCCACATATAAAGATGAAATCTCTCTCAGCGCTTGATTAGGATTGGCTAACAGCCAATATTGATTATTTTTATGATTACATTTTGTTCTATCTGTTGCTGCTTTGTTGAGTTGACAATGCAAGAACTTGAACATGCAGTCAAGGCCCCTATACCTAACTACGCGCAGTCTTTCAGGAGTAGCCTACTTGACTCCTTAATAAATACTAAAACTATGAGATAAATTTTACCATAAAAGATGTTTGTTGCTTTACTCCGTCTCCAGCAAATTCATAACAAAATATAGTGACTACAGACAGAAGGACTGACACATAACAGACCGACCGACCGTTATTTCAATGGACACGTCATCTCGTTTTCCATTCTTGTTCGAGTCGACACCTTTAGAGGTCCACTCGACGTGGTAACTGCTGCAGTTTTCATCCTGTTTGGTCTCAGTCGCTTCGCACATAAATCCGTGAATGACGAACGATCTGTAATAAACGGACACATGTAATAAAGTCGTGGTATATTTAACTTAATTCTCCCTCAAATATATTAGGTCGACAATATTTCTTTGGGATATCGCTATAGCACTTGCCAATAATTATAAACATTAAATAAATAGACACGTAATTTATTTTTTACGAGTCTGGAGAATTCTACCATATTAGAAAATCTGCACTTAATTTATTTTCCACGAGCCTGGAGAATTCTACAATATCGGAGAATCGGCACTTAATTAATTTTCCACTAGCCCAGAGAATCCTATAATATCAGACATCAATCATGATCAGTTTTGACATCTTAGTCAACGTTCATGATCGATCGAGCCCTCGTAAGGCTGTAACAGTCGGTTGACATTTTCCGTAAGAGCAAATTTGAATTTCTATAATTCGATTATTATAATTTAGGCATGAACAGAATCTACGATGTCAATCAGATTTCAATCTCTAAACGGTCACCAAACATAAATGGCAACGATATCGGAAATCACCAGCATTACTCCGAAGCATGCCACAATCAAAATATTGTTTTATCTTTGACGAGTATCGAAGTGACTGGATTGTACGTATTCTACAGTTATGTGTATATAGCGCTACATGTGAAGGCTGTGCTCACTCGACCAGAATCGATATCTCATACATTGAGACTGATACACTGGATGGAATGTGTAATACAAAATGCAGGCGTCACGAACTCAAATTCTAGAAACGTGTGCGCATTTGTGCATATGGCTATAGAGCCTATACAGCGTCAATTACGCGAAATATGACCGCCCGTTACTAAAGATCTTAAATATAGATTATAGAAGAGCCGAACCTTTCTATACGATACTTAGAAATTAAGCGGCGGTAGAGCGAAAAGACCAAAAGGATTGTATTATTTATATGGTGATTATTAATGGCAGACACATATAGAGGATCGATATTCACGTTACTGACGCCATACGTGATCTATTATTTTTTAAGCGTGCTTTCCAGCTTTAACACTGGAGCACACGAAATTCGTCTGCTTAAATGTTTCCTCCGTTGCTCATTGATATATCCATTTTTGCAAAAAGGCATCAATAATTATAATTATTCTCCATAGAGGTGTGGGTTGCCGTGTTAGCCATGTCGTAAATACGAAAATACAAAGGTAACACCTCGTTGACTAACTGTATAAGGATTAACACAAGCTTTCGTCTATCAAGTATACTTTATTTCTCCAAGAAAATACTAAAAAAATCTCATCGGTTCACTCTATAATTGCCAGAAACACTTGACTATTAAAACCCACGATTTAGACAACCGTATTGACACCCAAGTGACCTATCAGGAAAACTTCAAAGAATCATCTAAAATTAAAGATGCTAAGCTACAGAAGCTACTCGTCAAGGCAAGCCTAACACTCAATCATCACAACCAACAGCAGACTACACCAGACAAAGTCATCAACCTCTTGAACCATTCACTGACTCAAGAAGAGAAAACGGTTCTCTCTAAAGGATTATCATTCTGCTCACAACAGGTCTAGACAAAATTCAACTTTATGGTGATCTAGAGGCATTCTTTCGGCGACTACACCTTCATGAATACTTCCACGAAGACAACACTAATGATCATGATGATGACTGTTTCAACTCTTAGAAAACATTCAATAAGAAGAAGTAAAGTACATGGACTCCACCTGAAGGCCGTAATGCAAAACTGGACCTTTACATTGACTGTTTTCGAGATCGGGTCAGATCGGAAGTCATCAGCAACCAGACCAACAAAACTAATCACAATTTGACGCCACGCGAACGCGAAGCCATCAACCAATTCAAGAACACTGACAAAATCATCATCAAACCTGCCGACAAAGGTGGGGCTACCGTCATCGAGAATACTGAAGATTATATCCGAGAAGCTCACCGACAACTCAGCAACCAAAACTTCTACTTAAAACTCATCACTGAACCCACACCGACCCACAAAAAAGAACTCACTCAACTCATTAAGACTCTACCCAGCAAGCTGCGCAACAGCATCGAACCAGAAATGCCCACAGACCCCATACTCGGAACTTTTTATACTCTACCCAAAATTCACAAAACTAACAACCCAGGTCGCCCCATAGTATCCGGAATTGGAACCATCACTGAGAATATTTCTGGACAAATTGATCACATATTACGGCCATATGTCACCACCAAGACAAATAGTTACATCCAGGACACAACCCATTTCATCAACCGACTACGCACAATCGGCAAACTCCCACCTGGCTCGATACTTGCAACCATGGATGTGGAGTCACTCTAACATACCGCATAAAGATGGACTACAAGCTATTTCCCACTATCTATCTGACCAGCCCTCGTCTCAAGGCATAATCGATCTCGCCAGATTTGTACTCACTCGCAATGCTTTCACATTTCACCAAGATATCTACCTCCAAATCAACGGTACTGCCATGGGTACCAAGATGGCTATTCAGTATGCTAATCTCTTTATGGCCTATCTCGAGGACCAATTTCTCTCACAAGAAAAACTAAAGCCGCTTCTGTCCACCCGATTCATTGATGACATTTTTTTATCTGGACCCAAAGTCTCTTCTAGAATTCCATCAGAATTTCACTAACTTCCACCCTACGATTAACCTCACCTTAGAACATTCAACTGAACGTATTGCATTCCTCGACACCACCGTATACATCAACGACTTCAATATCGAAACCTCTCTCTACCGCAAACCTACAGATCGATGCACCTATCTTCATGCATCCAGCTCACTCCCACCTCACACCACCAAATCCATTGTATACAGACAAGCACTACGTGTCAACCGTATATGCTCTAACAAGAAGGACGCCGAATACATTTAAATAATTTACGCCAGACTTTCCTTTCGCTGGACAAGCCATCTCTCATTAATGCAGAAATAGAGAAGTTCAAAAACAAACCACGGGACGAACTCCTCACCTACAAGACTAAGGAATCCACCAACAGTCGCACACCATTGGTTATTACGTACAACCCACACATCAAGTTCATCTCGCGCATCGTCAATGAGCTCCAACCTATTCTCAGTAACGACCCAACTCTGAACAAGATCATTCCTCGTAAACCAATCATTGCTTATCGCCAACCCCCTAATTTGAAACGTAGACTCTAGTAAATTTTCGTCAGATCGCCCATGCCATGGCACTCAACCATGCAACAGACCTCGCTGCAAACTTTGTAAACATATCGACACCAGAGACTCCATCATGGGCCCCAATAATACTATCCAAAACGTGGTGGGCTTCCACTCCTGCTATACCTCCAACGTCATCTACGCAATCACCTGCAGAAAATGTCCTAAAGCTGTTTACATTGGAGAAACGGGACAGACTCTACGCCAACGTATGAACAACCACAGATCCGATATCCGCTCCCCGCACTCCGAGAAACCAGTTGGCCAACACTTTCAACTACCCAATCACTCAGAATTGTGGTTGCTGAATAACTGGAGCGAAATGCACAGAAAAACCTATACCTCTGATGTATATATTCATACCTCCCAAATCACCTACGCTTTACAATATTTTTGCAAGTGCAAGACAATAGTCAATGTAGCAATTGAAAGATGACCTATTCTGTTTTAACATAATCAATGTCCTTCAATTTTCTCACATGCAATGATATGTTTCCAGTTATTAATACTGCATTTCCATCATGAGTTTTTGGTGAAAGAGTTTAAGCATGAAACGTAAAAGTGCGTATGCAAAGTACAACATTAATTTTGTTTTACAGTTCATGACCGTGAATATGAATAATATTTTATTCCGATAAATGGTCACCAAAATATTGAAAGAAACAACGAAAAATAAATAATGAAAAATAACTAAGCGAAAAATAAATAGAAAAACAAATATAAACAAATATGAAAATTAAAGAAAGAACAAAAAATTCAAATGAAAGAGCTTGTTTGGAGCAATTGAGATGCTTTCATTCAGAATTAACAAATACTCCAAAAGAACAAGTGTCAACAAATAAAAACAAAGGGTCAAAGAGGCCTGAAAAAACTACAAATCTAAATAACTATACATCTGGAAAGTCGAAGAAAGGTGGAGGGGTTGCTATTTGTATTAACAATAAACTTGCGTACAAAAAACTTGCCAACTTATGTTTAGTCGAAAATAACAGTTATGAGTGTGTTTTTGCTCAAATTACTCTGCCTACCAAGAAATGCATCAACATTGGCTGTGTGTATAAAGCTCCAAATATTGATTTAAATGAATTTAATGAAAAATTTGCCTCCATTTTGGATAGAACACAAAATAAAACTACCTATATATAATATGTGGAGATTTCAACACAGACTTGTTGATTCACAAGAAAAACAAGATTGTTAATCTTTTGTTTATAATTGTAGTGTTGGGTCATACCCATCGGCCCACTTGTATGACTTGTCATTCTGCAACTCTAATCGATAATAATTGTAGTGTAGGTTTATAAATCTTTATAAGTCTAATAATTGTAGTAATTCCGTAATAATTGTTCCTTTGTGTACCGTATCTCGTGTGTGTAGTGTGTCTTATGTTGAATGAATTTTGTCCATTGCATCATTTGACGGTATGTACCAAAAATGCGCATTATAAATTTTTTACCATAACCATTAGTATTGGTTTATATATCTTTTGTACATAATAATTGTATTGTTGGTTTATACCCATCGCCTACTCCTATAACTTGTCATTCTGCTACTATTATCGATAAAGTTTATACTCATAAACTCTGCAGCAGTATCAAAAGTGGAATTCTCATCAATGACATATACGATCATTTACTAATATTTTTCATGTGTACTACATGAAGTACTTTCATACTACAGAAGTTACTGTTCGACCAGAATTCATTTACAAGCGCGTTGTTACCAGTGAATCATTGGATAAAATCAATGCATCATTAGCTCCTCATGATTGGCGTGAATTATTTTCATGTATTTATCTAAACATTGCTTTCAATTCATTTTATACTTTTGTTTTGTCGAATAGGAAAGCCCTATGAAAAAGTTAGAGATAAAATATTCTAAAGATTACAAACAATGGTTAATTACTGGTCTAAAAAATGCCTGACGCAAAATGCACGCATTATATAAAACTTTTTTAACCCAATGTACCAATGTCAGCGAAGATCGGTACAAAAATTACGAAAACAAACTGACATCAACATGGCAAAAAGCCGAACGAAATTATCAGTGTAATAAATTATTTAAATATAAAGACAACATGAAACTTGGTGTATACTTAATTGAATAGTGAAAAAAATTATACTAATTGTCTCAGAGAATTCAAATGTAACAAGATTATCGCTGACAAGTTAGCTATAACAAAGAGATTTAATGAGTTTTTCTCGGACATTGGACCACAACTTGAGAATAACATTAGCATAGACGTAGTAAATAAAATTGAAAATTACTTAGGACCATCTAATGTAAATACTATGTTCCTAGAACCAGTGACAGACAGTGAATAGTGCAATGTCATATACTTGTCCCTAAATAAAAGCTCCTTAGATGTCAAAAATATGAATATGTGTTTGCGAAATGTGTTAGGGATGTCAGCATTGTACCCTTCTGCTTTGTATGTAACCCGTCATTTAATACGGGTATTTTTCCGGATATGAAGATAGCAAAAATAATTCTGTTATACAAAGATTGCGGTTACTTCACAAATTGTAGACTTGTATCACTTTTGCCCAAGTTTTCCGAAATTTTAAAAAATAGTTTAATAATAGCCATATTTCATTTGTGAATAAAATAATACATTATTCAATAGCCAGTATGTTTTTCAAAAATCACATTCAACATCATTTGCTCTTTTCGAATAAATCGAGAAAATAACTACCGGTAATCCTAACAAAAAAGGAAAGATATCGATGGTTTATCATTGATCTCAAGAAAGCGTTTGACATAATTAATCATAACATTATATTAAAAAAACTTGAGACGCACATGAGCTAATAATAGACACTAACAAACATATGTTCATTGACAAATTCTACTTGTAGTTTCATGAAGAATAGATACGAGGGTAGAAAATATGGTCGGAAATTCAGACCAGGGCTCTATACCAGACAATGAAATAAAATACAATTAAATTAAATTATATAAATAAAGTATGAGTATACTTATTAGCTTAGCTGTAATCCCTAATCTATTCAGGCCTAGTTATCTCCAAATAACTACATCAATTAGAAATCAATGCATTTTGGTCGCCACTTTTCATTCGAGAAAAATATTTTAGATTTGCCCTGCTGGCTTGATTATTTGAAATGTAATGATTTCAAGTATTCAGTACATGAAATGTTTTTTCTTTGCGCACTCTTAGGGAATGTCTTAAAGAGTTTTTGTGAATTATGGGGGAGTTCGGTCTGGCTCATGAGATGGCACTCTGAAACGACGCTGCATTTATGTTGAATTACCGTATGACTAAGGATAAGAGCAACTGGGGTAATGGATTCTATGGATCTATTTTAATGGCGTAATAGAGTGAGGTATTGCCTCGATAGCTGTGAAATATTGCCCGCTCTCCTGGGTGGTGGTGTTACGCTCTGCGTTATCTCCGCACCGAACTATGCTAAATGGATGACAATCTCATGAGTGTGATTTTTCTGTTGTTTGTGATGATGTCTCTAGTATGGTTTGTGGTATCTCATGCTGCTGTGTCTCGGTCTTCATGATGATCTGATGATATGTACTGGCATAAGTATCAAAGACAAATTCATAACAAGCCATACCAATTGATATTATACCAACATCAGTGATACAGCGATTAGGAACACGGCTTTATTGCATCAGTATGACAATTCTAAAGCGTGCGTGAAATAGCAGAGATGTCACGAACATTAAAAGAAAAGCCAGCAAGACTGTAAACACTCTTCCATGCTGCCAAAGTACGCTGAAAAAGCATTTATGTACTAGATACATGAAATCATTACAACTCAAATAATCAACCAAGCAGAGCAAGATTTTCCTCACTTGAAAAGTGACAACAGAAATGCGTATGCCATTATTCATTGATTTCTAATTAACAAACGCATGGCTAACGCAAAGAGTAAGAATGAATTAACTCAATTAGATGATTTGATCGATATGTGATTATTGTACTGTAATAATGAATATCTTGCAAGGCACCAAGATCTGGCCTGCTATATCACACATATACTAGTGGGGTAACACAATTAAATTTTCCAAATTATTGAGAGTTACTACGTATTTGAAGGAATTACCAAGCTCCCCCATCTACAGTGAAACAATATGTTTTATTATCAGCTAAAATTAGATGGACATGTAACATAACAAAAAATACAAGTTTCAGATTGCCATTCTCATTCGGAATAAAATTAATGAGGTTCAGACATTGAGGTAAATACTTTAAATATTTTGCAATTCATGAGTAATAGTATCATAAAAGTTTTTGACAGGTTTTCACACGATCTGTTGCTGCTACTGTTGTCCATTCTTGGGGGCATCAAAACTAGATGACAGCAATACTTTATATTTTGATGTCCCTCTGTCATCAGAGCTCATTTGTCTCATGTGCAGAATCCTGTATACCATATGGTTAGAAAGACAAGCAAATTCCGCAATTTCACGCATTAATTACACAGACTTTATTGGATTTCAATTTGCCCTAGTTCAAAATTTGCATCTGTGATTTGGATCTTCATCATCTTAGAGCTGATTACTAGTATATTAATGATCTCATCACATTTTACCTTCCCACACTCAGTTTTCAGTCATACGATATATAGCTGTGAAGTCGTTTTATAAATTTTGATAGGTATTATTTCTTCAGTGCTCTTACTTTCCTGCAAGTCAAAAAATGTGGATACCCTCCCAATCTTATACCAACAAGCATCCCTTGTGTCATCTATTTACTGTTTAAAGAAATCATTTTCACAAGCTTCATTGGCTCTTTCTCTTATATTTTTGGTTAGTTAGAAATAAGCTGATTAACAAGGTAATATTTGTGTAAGCCATTTCTGACTTTAAAATGCTATCCTATAGTTACCACTAAAATAAACGGATAAGCCTCAGTTATGTGGGTACGGGAAAACACCGAAGTGAAATCCCACCAAGTCTGGACAGACAGTTGATCATCATACCTCACACCACTGGCTCCGACAGTATACATATGCCACACCCTCCACTGAGTACGTTATACATAATGAGTATTTAAAATGAAATGATATGATAGCAAAGAGATGAGAGTCATAGAAACCATCCACAGAGCATCTGAGAGACAAGCACTTATATGGCAAGGAGTCCTCACATAACCACACTGAAAGGACTATACAGAACCCAATGAGCAGAAGGGTATGAGGTGCATTTAGCCTGAAAAATGCCACAAGTAGTATTCTGGCTAGAGCGGGAATCGATCCAGGGTCTTGTGGCTTCGAGTCCAATGATCTAACCACTACACAAACTGTTCCCGAAAATTATTGCCATATTAACCGATATTTAAAGTTTATAAATGTTGTACTTAACCATTTATAAGAGTGTCTTATACTTAATTACTGATATTAATATTAATATTTTTATCCTAACACATCTGAATGAGCGAGCTATGACAGTTAAGACTAATTATCTCTGAAATATTTTATGCACCAGGCCCCACGCCAAAATCCACTCGTAAGACATAGAAACTTGACATCTTAAGTTGACTTAAGGGGAAATAAATTTAAATTAAGATTCACGCACAACTTCTTCAAACTGTCAATTTCAATAGTTAGTTATCTGATCATAACTTAGCGATTTCCTCATATCTGTATACTATAAATAATCTGTCAAATGCTTGCTTCTTAGTCAAATCGTCCCATGTTCAGAAACGAGCTATCACTATTCCACGCCTTATCCACAATGATTACTGTATGAGTGCGATTATTATAGAGGCACACCTTAGAACGACTAAGAATGACAACTGATTACACACTGGCATCATATAGTAGACGAATGAACAGTGACTGTATCGATCACATAGCCGCTGTGATTAATGCCGTAGATTACACTGTATAATCATATTCTCTCAGACGCCTGACTTATAGACGGTGCATTTAGTATATCCCTGATAAGATCTTAAGTCCCAGAATATGTGATTAGCTACCATCCTAGCTATTACCTGCTCCCAGTCAATCATGGCTAAAGATGGCCAAGTATTAGGAATTAGAAAATATATCGTCTAGTCCCAGATAGTACTGAAGTCCCACAGAATTTAAGCAGATTTAGTAACATGGGAATCATCATAATAGCTGGTATTAAATATAACCACTATCATGAACCAAACATGCTAAAACATTATCCTATGACACTAAACTTTAGGAAACTTAGTGCTGAAGACTACACTGCAGAGCCCTGAAGATTATACACTAACGCACAGAACTCTGTAATAAGCACCGAAGACAGCACAGTGCAGAAAACCCTATATTCAAAAGAGTGTTACATGGCAGTGAAATTATACACTGAAAAACTGAGTATGTACTATTATATAGCACTGAGGACTATACACTGAAATATGAAAAATTGTTATTCAAGAAGCCCAAGAGGCCTCAAGACGCTCACCTGAAAACAAGAGAAAAAAAGAAAAAGACAGAACAATAGGCCAAAGAGGCTATCTTGATATTAGAATGAGAAGACAATAAGGAGACTGCCTGACATCAAAAACAAGGGGCCAAATATACCTAACAATACCCATTACGATACTAAAACTAGAAAAGAAACCAAAGAGACCCGACAATACCCATCACGACACTAAAACAAGAAAATACAGATTAGTGGAAAAAACCTAAGCTAAAATCACATCGAATTGCCCTACATAGAAAAATGTAAAATGGCAGACTTTCGCATTAAGCAGACATGGGGATAAAGATTTTAAAATAAAAAAGTCAATAGAAATTAACCCCCTTTGCTCCAAGATGAGATGCTGAACAAATCTGAAAGATACTAACCCAAGGACAATATCTGCCCTATGGTAGACCCCTGCAATAAGCGGTTATTGAGAATAATTTTTTTAAATAAAAAATAAGAACATCAGCATAAGTTACTTCCCCTAGGTGCAATGACGATATCATGAACAAATCTAGAAGAGACTAACCCAAGGACAATATCTGCCAAATGGCAGACATCTGTGATAAGGGGTTCATGAGAAGTTTTTATTAAAGAAAAAAATATGAACATCTGTAGAAGTTAACTCCCCTACCTGCAATGTCGATACCATGAACAAATCTAGAAGAGACCATCCCTTGGACAATATCTGCCAAATGGCGGACCTCTGCGATAGGCGGTTCTTGAGAAAATTTTTTAAGAATATGTCAACATCGGATGGAAGGACGGACGGACGACAGACAAACTTCGATCAGAAAAGCTCATAGACCATAGGCTCAGGGGAGCTAAAAATACATTCCTGTTCCATTCACCAGTAGCTATTTTCAACTTTGCCGCAACTATTTGACTTGTTACTGGGACTTGTAAATGAAATGTTGAGTTTGTGGTTTGTTGTAGTTGACACTTTTCAAGGTAAAAGATAGGAGTTTTTAATGTAGTTAGCATAGCATTGACCACTGGTCGGTTATTGTTGTACTATGAGCTATAAATGTAGCTTAGAAGTAATCAACAATAAAAGCTGTCATACAATTCATTGGAGAGAACTGGACAGAAAAAAAGCTATAACTCTAATGGGACCCAAACTCACAACCTCTAGATAACCGGACTGGTGCTCTTCCAACTGAGCGACAGCCTCATGGTTTTACCTGTGCATTTAGGTACTTAACACTGTTTTTTTTAAGAACCACTGATATTTAAAGTCCGTATATAATGCTAGTGATATACACAGATATCTATACAAGCATGCTGGACTAGAAATTGATTGGCTCATTTTTACGGCGTTTTCTTTATTAACATGATGTCAATGGGAGTAGCCAATGTGGTGCTTGGAATAGCTGGAGAGGAATGAAGAGAAAAACCTATACCTCTAATGGGATGTGAACCCACGACCTCCAGACCTAGCCGGTCATACAATTTATTGTTACCTATGTGAGTAGAATAAGAGCGATTGTTGCCATTTTTATTGTCACGTCTAATAAGAAATCGCAGAAATTACAAAATTAAAAACTTTGTATAAGGTTCAACTTTTACAATAGAAACCGTTGACATTTCCTATTGTCTGTAAGTACCCAAACCATATAGACCAACTTGCAGCTCGTGGGCCGCATCCGGCCCACGGCATGCTGGCTGCAACCCGCGAGCTCTTTGATCGGTGAAAAAAATCAAGTGCTTTTTTATAAAATATATTATATTCAATATTAATTGAAAGTTGCTCAAAATATGTTGCAGGCCTCGGAAATTTCAGCAGTTGCCAATCTGGCCCCAGGAAAAATTTAGTTTAGCACCCCTAATATAGAAGATACACCATTCACATCTGTCATTATCAGTATGTACTCGCACTATATATATGATATACTAAGTACACACTATTCACATTTATCATTGTATGTACTAGCACCATATATAGTATACACTAAGTACACACCATTCACATTTGCCATTGTCTGTGAATACCCGTACTACATAGAGGATACAGGAGAGGAGCTTAATGACGAAATTGAAGATGCGGATTCTCAAACCTGCAAGGGAACAGTAAACAACATTGAAATATTTCGACTTTACACGTATTGTTTGTCTTAATTAGAAAAAGGGGAAAGGAGAGGTTTTTGTGCTACTTTATAATTAAATGTCAATCGCACATACACTATTGCAACGTTATAATTATATCCCTAAGATATTTATATAGTAACTCATACAACAAATTACCATGACAAATCTTTCTCAATAATCAAGCACGAAAGTCTTACCATTTCCTATTGTGGAAAGCGTGTGAAAAATCCTTGTTTAGTGCTAGTTTGAACTTGCAATCTCTCTTATGAAAGGCAGTGCTTCTAACCACCACTACACCACTTTTTTCGCCTTATTTACTAACAAAAGAATACTGAAGTAGGATTTTCACGATTTTTTTTACATATTATGAAATCCAGTTATCCTGATGAGGGATCTCAGTATGTTGTAAAAGTCTCAATACTACATTACCTAATCAAACTGATAATTAATCCATCATGAGACTCAGTAGGCCCATATTCGAACCTCGAATGATTACTAATTTTGAAAACCAAACATAAAATCACATCAATTCGTGAAGATACGTATGGTAAGCACTATCTGTGTAGACGGTTCAAATGTCAAGATTACAATAGTGACTAAATAAAACAAAAAATCCCAATGTAAATCAGACGGCCATTAAATTTTATCTTTCATGCTGTTAAAACTAAATTTTAATGCTGAATATCAGTAACCATAAAGTAAGACTAACTTGATCTTTGATTCTTTATGAAGTACAGTTGAAGACGCTCTTTGAAAGACTTTTCATTAGTGAAAAACTCCACATGAACTCTGAAATACACAAGATGAAATGTTAAAATTGAATAGGACATTAATGTGCCGCACTGGCGTATTTATTAATCTAGTTAAGTTTATTAAATATTAAATATACCAATATAGCTCCCTGATGTAATTCGCAAAAAAACTAAAATTTAATATTGTAATATGTTTTTTAGCTTATTTACCTCAACTTCCAAAACAGTATTTCAAATAATCCTATTGCATCAAAGCTGGTTGTTTTATAAATAATCGTTAAAGTTATAGAGCATTCTTATAGATTGATGTAGGCAGTAAAGTAGAATCTCAGGAGGCTGAAATAATGCGGCGATGCTATCAGGATGTAATGTGTAAAAACATCTATTTTAATTAGTGACATCAATCAACATGAATGATTTTAATGTTTACTCAGTGTCGGATCGGGCCCAGAGACATTCAAGATGAGACTAGATGACAGGTTACAAGTTGGAGGACCTGACATCCAGCAATTTGACAACATTCACCGATGGGAAATAACAGAAAACAATGGGGTCCGGGAGCTTACGCGCCCTTACTTCCGGGTTCCGACAATCCACCCGGAAGTGACTTTTCGTCTATATATTTTCTATATATTTCATTGTAAAAAACAAAGATAGAATAGCCAATAAAAATACGTACAAGACATTTATTTCAATCCACTATCAAGCGGAAATATTAAAAAGAGTCTATAAGCCATCAGATACAAAAAATATCTCTTAGCGTCGTAATATTAGACTGCTCAATGTGCACTATAGTTGGCCGACAAGCAATGTAAATTTACTTTAATGGAATATTGAAAAATAAATAAGCCTCGGAACGTCAAATATCAG